>JXCR01130929.1:0-11160 GCA_002079205.1 Phalaenopsis hybrid cultivar | reverse complement strand
AGGTGGGGAGAGGAATGAAGCTGACCATCCCGGGTTCAAGAAGTGGACAAATCAAAGCGCAGAGGCAGAACAGCAAATTCGCCATTGTGTTCCATTAGGGCTAGGGTTCGCTGTTCCCTCTTCTCACAAGGTTTATCAATCTATCTTCTTCCTCGGACGAGGTGGTTTGCAAGTTTTGATCGATGGTTACATGAAGCTCTCTATCCGCTCAACCCACGTAGCCTTTTTTCTCGCGCTCTCTCTGGCTTCGTATTTTTCCTAATTTTAAAAAATAAATTAATACTTTAAACTTATTTTTATAGATTTATTTTTGAACTACTGAATTGATGTATTTACATATGTCATGATCAAATTAATAAGAAATTGATAAAAATGAAATATGAGTTGGAGTGTCCACTTGAATTTTCATATTTGAGTAAGAATTTTAAAAATGAATGATAGAGACTGGTTTTATAAATAGAAACTTTTGAATGGTCTATATAATTTACTTTCAAATCATAATTTTTTTTATTTATTAACACTAATTTATTTAAAGTAAATCATATTTTTTCCGTGCACATATTTTTATCTGATTTAGATGTTAAATGAGCGAATAAATAACTTGAATGTATGAATAGATTAGAGTTTTGTAGTATGCCAGTAAATTGCCTTAAGAATAAAAATTAATATTTTGAAAATAAAAAATAAAATGAATGCGTAAACAACTTCCTTTTAATAATCATCATTGACCCCCAAAAAATAATCATACATTATGACAAAATGACTTGTCGAGTGCATTGGTTCATTTGCAGTTCTAGTCAGCGTAGCTTTTCTATGACATGTTTTAATATATTTTGAATTGCTTCTGATTTTTTTTTCGATGACCTTTTACCTAATTTTATTGTAGTTTTATTTTGACTTTATTTGTAAAGCGGTCATCACTCGTTATTATTCCGTCTTAAATTGATAACTGGGATAAGACAGAATAATAACGAGATGATGGCCGCTTTATAAATAAAGCCTAAATAGAACTACAATAGAATTAAGTAAAAAGTCATCGAAAAAAAAAATAGAAGTAATTCAAAATACATATCATAGAAAAACTACGTTGGCTAGACTTGCAAATGAACCACTGCACTCGACAAATCATTTTGTCATAATATATGATTATTTTTTGGGGGTCTATGATGATTATTAAAAGGAATTTGTTTACACATTCATTTTATTTTTTATTTTCAAAATATTAATTTTTATTCTTAAGGCAATTTACTGGCATACTACAAAACTCTTATCTATTCATACATTCAAGTTATTTATTCGCTCATTTAACATCTAAATCCGATAAAAATATGTGCACGAAAAAAATATGATTTACTTTAAATAAATTTATGTTAATAAATAAAAAAAAAATTATGATTTGGAAGTAAATTATATAGACCATCCAAAAGTTTCTATTTATAAAACCAATCTCTATCATTCATTTTTAAAATTCTTACTCAAATATGAAAATTCAAGTGGACACTCCAACTCATATTTTTCATTTTTATCAATTTCTTATTAATTTGATCATGACATGTGTAAATACATCTTCGACAAACCATACATCCCATTAAAAAACCCATAATTTCGACAATTTATACCGATATAATTCTCTCCCATTATTGAAAGATTTATATGGATGCCACACAGTTTCTATGTATTTAGATATTAACATCTAAAATTTCACATTTAAATTAAGATACTTTTGGGGACTTACAATTTACATACATACCATCTAATTCTTAGTATATTGCATAAATAACTTCCAAAATTTCAATATTACATGCATACCCATTCTTCTCGCTTATATATATATATATATATATATATATATATATATATATATACATGCATTAAAAATATTATTTTTTTACATGGTGTTTACATACATACCACTCAATTCCTATGTAATTACATATTTAACACCTAATTTTGCTTTTTTTACATTTATACCTTCCAAATTTTTAATATGGCAGCAAAAATATCAATATTTTAATTTTTAAAAAGTGAAAAAAATATTTTAATGAATACACACACACACACATACAAACAAACAGAATGGTTGGCTAAATATTGATACGGTAATGTTACAAAGATGAGTTCATGCTTGTGATTATAAAGAGACTCATGCTAGGAGGTGATGGCAAGCAAAGAAACAACATGTATGTAGTTTTATCCTTGATCTCTAACTTATTTTATCTATTCTATATTATTCCCCATATTGATTTGGATAGATTAAGGTAGGTCGTTTAGATTGTATAACTTGTCATTTTTTTTACTATCTTGCCAAACAATTTTCGTTGACTAGTTTGATGAATTTGCAATTTTGAGTTTGACACGAGAAAGATTGTAATGAGATGTATAAAATGAGGTGATGTAATTTCATCCTTGCTTTAAAGCCACATCATTATTTTTTCTATGAATTTTCCTTCTCTATTTTTAAGGCCTTTGTTATCTCCTTTCTTTAAAGATCTTACAAAGATGGCTCTTTCATGGGATACATGTTGTTAAAACCAAGAATGAGAGATGAGAGGAGTCAATTAATGAAAAAAATTAAAAGTGATATCGGTGTTTGCTTCAAAAATTTTATCAACACCAATTGTTGACCTCACTTTTGTTGAGGTCTGCAGTCTCTCTCTTCCGACTCCATTAGGTCTGCAATCTCTCTCTTCTGACCTCGTGACTTGACTAAATGACTTTGGTACCTTCTAATCATTAGTTTAATACATAGATTTGGTTGGTTAGAACCACCCATTGGCTAGTCAACCTAGAAAACTTTGTGGGGCCCACATAAACTTCTTTTCTAGCTTTCTCCTTTGGTTTGGTGTAAGTACAATTGGCTTAGTGTTTGCCTTAAGCCTAGGTTGAGTTAACCGTAAAATAAATTAAAAAGAAATGGTCATAAAATCTTACCCAACAAAAATTAAAATTAAACTCAAAATATGAAAGATCAAGCTTCGACATAAGACCCCACTGTTCCGGGTTCAAATCCATCTGGGTCGAATTATCACATATGGGGTGGCATAAGTTTCTTTATGTCCCGAGTTTGAATCCATCTGGGTCGAATTAACACAAATGAGGGTGGAAAAGCACATGTTTTCGTCTATCTTTATATATATATATATATATATATATATATAT
This sequence comes from Phalaenopsis hybrid cultivar, assembly GCA_002079205.1. Classification (NCBI taxonomy): domain Eukaryota; kingdom Viridiplantae; phylum Streptophyta; class Magnoliopsida; order Asparagales; family Orchidaceae; genus Phalaenopsis; species Phalaenopsis hybrid cultivar. Next base: position 8,001 of record JXCR01130929.1, on the reverse strand, counting down.
ATATATATATGTAGACATATATATTTATGGATGTGGATATAAATGTGTATAGATATATATGTATATATATGTAAATACATATATGTATAGATATATATGTATATATGTATGCACATATAAATGTATAGATACGTGAATGAACCAATATGATTGGCAGCAGGAGCTCTGCTAAGGTTTGGAGGTGTTTAATGTTCCATTGAATTTGGAGTGATTACCAAAAATGGATCGAGCCACATTTGTTGAGATTGTATGTCACTCTAATCAACTTTAACCCCCCCATATTGATTGAACGTACTCGTTATTTAAACATCTTTAAACTTTAGGACTGCTTCTTCACCGAGGAGTTTGAAGATAACTACGAGGGCATCATTCTACAACAAGAATGAGATCTACAACAACAAATCTTTCCTTAGAATTAAATAGCATGTCATAGGATTTTTAAGTTGTTTTCTTAGTGCAACATAAGTCCTCACTTCATCTTTAGGACTTTGCATAGCTTACTATGCAATTTAAGCCTTAACTTGTCTTAGGCTCCGAGGTTGTCGTTCGTCACGATGTAAACCCTCCTATCTTCCAGGTTATTTGTATAATTGTGCATACAAATGTAAGCCCTAAATAATAATAATTGACAAGATGAAACATTTAATAATTTTCTTTTCGAAATTGAAGCCAAACCATATGATAGCTTGGGAAGTCACTGATATTCTCCTTAAGATCTGTAACAACATCTAGTTTTATCCCATCAGATTCCATAATAATGTTCCAAATTTGAGTCTTTCACATTTGACACTCCTTGGTTCGATCTTTGAAAAGTCCAACCCCTTGAAATTCTTGACGATAAATCGAGAGTTTTCTTAGGCGACCTTAGTAATTTAAGATGTAATTAACTATAGGGGCTTGCCCTTATAAGAAAATTTAGAGCCCAACTTAAAATAAACCCTATCTAATCTTTCATATTAGATAGAGAAATTTGTCGGTCAACATAAATGTTCACAGACTAAAACTTATGTCATAAATTATTTAGTTTATTTAATTGATCCTCACGGATAAGTGATATGTCTATTCTCTGGGATAGGTATGTCACTTGTAGTGTTGTGCTCATTTATTTAAACTATTGTCTATATGGGATCAGTTCGGTCTCATATATTTAAAAATTAAAATATTACTTTCCAAAATTATTATATATTATATTAAATCAAATATCTTCTTGTCAAAAAGGCGACCGACAAGAAATAAGGGTATTTTCTATTTAAATTAATTTAGAAACTTAAAAATAAATATCTTGATGTAGAGAAATCCTAAAAATAAAGTAAACATACACACAAGCTCAACGAACAAAGGAGAAAATTATGAACAAAAAATAAAAAAAATATNTAAAATATTACTTTCCAAAATTATTATATATTATATTAAATCAAATATCCTCTTCTCAAAAAGGCGATCGACAATAAATAAGGGTATTTTCTATTTAAATTAATTTAGAAACTTAAAAATAAATATCTTGGTGTAGAAAAATCCTAAAAATAAAGTAAACATACACACAAGCTCAACGAACAGAGGAGAAAATTATGAACAAAAAATAAAAAAATAATTGCATTATATTTATTTTTAAATTATTTAAATAAATTAAAATTATTTAAATCATAACTAAATAAATATTAATCAAAAGAATGTGATATTTGGAGGGCTTACTCTTCAAGTGGTTAGGAGTGTTCTCTGAAAGCTTTAATTTCCTAGGACTTTTAGTATTATTTTAATTAAATAATTATAAAAAAATAAAATAAAAATTAGAAACATATAAAAACAAGTTTGGTAGGTTTACTGTGCTCAGAGGACCTTAAGAAAAATAAAAATCAAATTTAAAAGGTTTAAAATACATTTCTCCATTTAAAACAAATAAAAATTATTAAAAATTAGNAATTAAATAATTATAAAAAAATAAAATAAAAATTAGAAACATATAAAAACAAGTTTGGTAGGTTTACTGTGCGCAGAGGACCTTAGGAAAAATAAAAATCAAATTTAAAAGGTTTAAAATACATTTTTCCATTTAAAACCAATAAAAATTATTAAAAATTAGAAAAATAGAAAATAATTCAAAATATCACCAAAATATTCCCAAATCAAGAAAATAATTTTAGAAAGTCCCTATAAGAATTTGAAAGTCAGAAAAGTTATTTTTAATATAAAAATGTATTTTTCTAAGTATATAAAAATTTTTACTTAAAATGATTATATATAATAAAATAAAAATCAGAAAAGTATGAAAATTGGTTTGAATGATTCTTTAAGATCAGAGGAACTTAAGAAAAAAAATTGATGTCAAAATAAAAAGTTCATTTTTGAGCAATTTTTTAATTTAAAAATAATTAAAAATAAAAAAAATATAAATATACTTCAAAATATCACAAATTATTTCCTAACTATAGAAAACAACTTAAAAGAATTTTTTTTTAATTTTTAAAGATGTAAAATGTATTTTTAGCATTTAAATGTATTTTCCTTATTTTTGAATAAAGTAATTAAAAAAAAATTCNAAATAATTAAAAATAAAAAAAATATAAATATACTTCAAAATATCACAAATTATTTCCTAACTATAGAAAACAGCTTAAAAGATTTTTTTTAATTTTTAAAGATGTAAAATGTATTTTTAGTATTTAAATGTATTTTCCTTATTTTTGAATAAAGTAATTTAAAAAAAAATTTATAAAAATATAAAAGTAACTTTTTTAGGTTCTTTGAAGTCAGAGGGACTTATGAAAACTATAAAAATGAATTTTTAAAAATAAAATGTATTTTCTAATTATTTATTCCATAAAATCAACTATAAATTTTAAAAATTAAAATACAATTCAAAAATTCACAAAATTTATTCCTAGTAGTCCTCGAACCTTGGTAAACCTCCTAAAATTTTCTTAATGAAAGAAAGGATATTTTGGTTAACTAAATTAATTAGCTTCGAAAATTCCTATTTTTTGGACAAAAATAATTATTAAAAATTAGATAAAAATTAAGAAAATATAAAATCTTTGCTGATGTGTAAATTAACCCATGAGTATGGCAACAGNAGAAAATATAAAATCTTTGCTGATGTGTAAATTAACCCATGAGTATGGCAACAACAAATTTTCAAAGTCTNAAAATTAGATAAAAATTAAGAAAATATAAAATCTTTGCTGATGTGTAAATTAACCCATGAGTATGGCAACAANAGAAAATATAAAATCTTTGCTGATGTGTAAATTAACCCATGAGTATGGCAACAACAAATTTTCAAAGTCTTTCGAGTTGAATTTAAGGAATTATGAAATAAGGAACTCTAAGGGTAAAATAGTATTTATGGAATTTTGAACTCCAAATTAAAATTTTGGTCAAATCAAATGATAAATGTGTAATGATTATGATGATTAACTCTCCGAAATGATTGAAACACAAAGGGTTAAAGGGTAGGAACCAATTCACTTAATTTTCTACAAATGAAAAAATTGTAATTAATCAAATTATTATAAGTTGGAGGATAATTAAGTCTTTGATGATCCTAATATGAGAGGCTTGAGTTAGAAAGATAATAACTCACTAATTTTAAGCCTCAAATTAATGGTAAAATGATAATACAATCCTTTAATAAGAATTAAGTTCATTTCATTTAACATTTTTCAAAATCACAAATTTACTCATAGAGACTTAAGTGGTTGGTAGTGAACTGGGGTTAAGCTAAAAATCATTTAATGAGGTTTAGAAAAGAAATACAATTAATCGCAAACTCCTTTAAAACACTACAAAGTCAAGTTCAATTACAAAGGGTACAAAATTTCTTAATGATTAAGTTTACCCTAAAGGGTACTTATTTATAGTCCTTAAATATCACATCAAATAAATGACTAGTTTCCCTACTTATGGGTCAATTTAAACACTAAAGTTCACTGAGCATATTTTAAAACATTACAACTAAATCTTAATGTAATCTATGATTGATTAATTTAACGAGGTAATGAGATCAAATGAACTGAAAATAATTGTTGACCTCATTTTTGGTTGAGGTCTAGTTTTTTTCTCTTTAGTAGCCTATGGTCTAGCCATATGACTTTCCTGTTGACTATTTCTAGAGGACTAGAGAAGGAACCCTCACAATTAGAAATTTCAACTTTTTCTTTGCTCAACTTAAAATTTCACATATTGGTCCTAACCTTTAGCACTTAGTAGGTGAGGTCAGTATAAGAAAACTCAAGTGGAGTCTCCCATAAGATGACCAGACCTTAGGACTGACCCTAGGTGGTCTGGTGATGGTTGAAATGGCACACACTAAACTTTCTTGCATACCCCACTTGATTTGGTCCCATGATTCCTTTTGGAAAGCTTATATGAATGAACCTATACCCCTAGTTTTTATCTAAGAGGGTTAGGACCAGCATATTGAGCATCCAAAATGCGTTCTCACATGGCTCATATTGGTTTGACATGGCTTCATGACTTACTTGCCCATTCTAGCCCAAAAATCACCAAATCACCAAAATACCCCTACAACCGTAATCTTCACCAAAATTCCTAAAATTACCCAAACTACCCAAATTTGCCCAAAAATCACTCAAACCACTCACCACTACCTAAATTGACCAAAATTCACCAAATTTCCAAAATACCCCCAAAATTGCCAAAAAATTACCAAAATGCCCCTCATGACCCAAAAATTCCAAAATCATCCCAAATATTTCTAAATTTTTTTTAGCCATCACATTGACCCAATTTGACCAAAAGCCCCAATTTGTCCTTAAAGGTCCAAATTTCCCCAAATTAGCCTCAATCTCGGCCTAATTGACCCCAATCTTGCCCAATTTCAATTCCAAACCAAAATTTTGTATCCATAATCATAGTCTAAATAGAATTCAAGCTCAATTTGACCCAATTAAAAGCCCAATTTCATCCACATAAAAAAGCCCCAATTTTGACTATATGACTAAATCCACCAAATTGGCCTTTCAATTCAATTCAAAATCATTTGAAAATCTTCCAAATTCTTCATGATATATTCCTACATCAAATTCAACATTCAATTGACCCAAATTTTATCCCAAATTCAATCTTAATTCTTAAAGCCCAAGCCCACTATGTTTAAGTCAAAAAGCCCAATTTCAATCAAAAGCCCGTATGATGATTTTTCTCCCCATCATCCATTCAATTAAAATCACTCCCTAAGTTTCAAATTCATGATAAAATCATTCCAAATCAAGACTCATGACAAAATCCACCAAAAATGCCAAATAAATCCAAAAATCCCTTCTCATGAAAATTAATCAAGCCACACGCAAGCCATGAAACCACTCCCAAGCTATAGGTGAGTCATGAGAGCCTTGCCACCTCATCAAACTATTAATGGCAAGAGTACAAGCCACTTTTAAGCGTCTTTAAAAAGGTTTTTAACCCTTTTAATGACACACTTAAACCCATGCTTAGCCTAAATCCCTTGGATGAGGACCTCTCCACACCACTTCAGCTAAGTCACCTGATTCTCCTCAGCACCCAAACCTTCCTTGGTGGGTGAAACCAGCTCCAAACCATGATTTGAACCAATTTGACCCAAAATAACCCTTCCCCCATTCCTTTTTAATCCCACACCTTGACACATGGCCAACCCCAATTGACTTCACCAAAAACAAGCTCTGACCTCCCTGAGTCAAATGGTGACACCTCCCTGGCCGGCTGGCCACCATGGCTACCGTAAAAGCCATGTCAAAAAGCTCCACCTTAGCTAAAACTTAAAATTAAACCCATCCAAGCTGTCTCATCCCAATTGGATTTTTGCACATTGTTGGCATCCACATAAGCAACCCAAAGCACCCACCAATTGCCCTTGATGGCCTCTCCTTCCCCCTCTATTTAAATCCACCCTCTATGGCCAAACAAAAGGAGCTTGAAATTCCTTTGGGAGACTCTGCCAAATTGCTTCCAGAGCTTCCTTAAGACCTCTTGAGTTCAAACCAACCATCCTTAACCACTCAAGTCCACTACTCGAGCTCAATTTTGGAGCTCAAATTCAAGCCCGAAACATGACAACCCCTAACTCCACCAAATTTAAATTAATTGTACCCACACCATCCCCACAGTGAGAGAGGAAGATCCCCCATAGAAGCCCCATCACCAGAGCACCCTAGGGTGGACTTTGATTAACACCCCAAATCGACCTTAGTTGAAATCATACTTAGGAATTTAACCACGACTTGAGGCTTCATCTAGGAGCTCTTTGGACTCAAGGCAAGCTTTTGGAAGCACCCAATTGATGCCACACCTCTTGGGCAAAGGTATTGAAATCTCCCCTTAAACTGAGCTTTATTTAATTCTCCATACTTATAGACTTGATTTAAGGCTTGATTAACTGTATGAATATATTCTCCTAGTCAAGACGAGTCTATAGGAATAAACCACACTTAATTTGGTTAAGTATCGAGAGAGATATTAAGGTTTGAAGTTGGATGATTTTTAGGCTAGAGACTTGGGGACGATGAACGGATGCCGTCCATTTTTGCGTGAATCAGAAGAACGATCGTGATGAAGCCGAACGAGGGAATGAAGTGGAACAACTGGACGTGTGGCGGCTGAGTCAGAAGGCAGCTCTGAACCAAAAGACGCCACGTGGAGCTTCGGAGTTGCCTAGGATGAGGTGGCGCCGCGTCACTTAAGTAGAAAAATAGGGATTTAATTAATTTAATTAATAGCCAAAACTTTAAAAATTTATATCTTGGTGTAAGAAAATCAAAAAAATAAAATAAAAATACCATCTTGCTCAGTGAACTGAGGAGAACAATGTGAAATATTTTCATATTTATTTGATGCATATATAATTTTTAATTAATTACATGGTGTTTTTCTTATTTTGATTCTCCATTTGCATATACATTTCACCATGACATGATTTTTGGGATTTTGATTCTCTCTATCACGAGGGATATTCCTTGATTTCTCCAGGGTTAGGGAAGATCTCTAGATAGAGATCTCTATTTTTCAAGTGTATCATGCTTGTTTTGATAAAATAATTATAAAAGTTAAAATACTCATAAAAAAAATATAAAATTTATTTTGGTAGCTTCACTGTAGTTAGAGGATCCTAGACAAAAATATGAACTTGGTCTAACTCTTTAAAAATATTCCTAATTATTACCCACCCTAAAAAATAAAATAAAATTAATTTGGAGTAATTATAAATGTAAATGACATAAAAATCATTCTTTATTGTGATTTAATATTATAAGAGCTTCCCATAAAAATTTCAAGTCAATTGGAGTTAATTTGACCACTCAAATGAATTAATCAAGTGAAATTATATTTTTAGCATTAAAATAATTATAATAATTAAAATAAAACTAAAAAAAAATCACCAAGTTGGTTTTGGGAGCTCCTTATGACTAGAGAAACCTAAGAAAAATAAAATTGAAATTAAAATAAATACTTCATTTTTGAGCTATTTTTTGGTATTTAAATAATTAAATATTTATAAAAATCATAAAAATTGTAAAATTGTAAATACACAATAAAATGTCACATTTGAATTTTTGATCATTTAGAACCAATTAAAACAATTTTTCTAATTTTCTAAGTTAAGATATTAATTTCTAAAGGCTTAAAATGAATTTTCTCTAATTTCTCACTAAAATAATTCCAATAATTAAAATATAAATAAATAAAATATGAAATTTATTTCTCTGGGTTTTCTAAACTTAGAGAGATTTAATAAAAATATAAAACTTAATTTTTTACTTAAAAAGTATTTTATATTTAATTAATGCTCAAAACAAATAAATAATTTTAACAATTAAATTAAACCTCTAAAAATTATGAAAATTGGTCCAAGTGGTTCGCTAACCTAGATGAATGTCTAATAATTTTATTAAGGACAGAGGTTTTGTTTTGATTGAGTTATTAAATTTTGATTGAATAACTCTAATTTTGCATTAAAAATAATTATAAAATTAAATAAATTCAGAAAAATCACATTTTCTCCTCTGG
>JXCR01130928.1:0-11604 GCA_002079205.1 Phalaenopsis hybrid cultivar | reverse complement strand
ATGGAGGTTGAAGATTGTCATTTGGGCAAATATATTTTTTCTTCAGCTAGGCTTTATAGGGGCACTCTCTTTCTTATGGATTTCTCCCTTTACTTCTCAAATACTCACTCCCAATTCCTTAGACTATTCTAAATTTTGATTAGTTAGGTTCACCTCAATTTTGATAAGTAATGCTCCAGTGGTCTATTGATCATTGAATTACCAGCTATCCTAATTGAGTTTCAAAGTTCTTAATGGATATAGCTTAGCTCTATAATGTGTTCCCATTTGAATCATCAATTCCATGATATGTATTTTATTGGGCAGGTTGGGAACTCTTGACCTCACTTTTGGCTGAGGTCTAATCTATCTCTTAGAAGCTTAGGATCTAGCCATAGGACTTTTCTGTTTACGATCCTAGAGGATCTAGCTTGGTTGTAACATCTAACACTTAATAGGTGGAGCCAATAGGGGAGCTCAAGAAGAGTCCCAAAAGGACGGTTTGGCCTTAGGGTTAGCCCTGGGTGGTGTGGTCTTGGTTAGTCTTGCACACACACACTTGATACCCCTCATCTTCACTCACAACCTAAACCCTTAACCAAATATGCTTAGCTTGATCCCTTACCCTTTTGGAAACTCATATGGATGGTCCCCTAAACCCTTAGCTTTCGGCTAACGTTTGGGTAAGACCACCACATGGAGGATCCATAGTGGGAGCTTCCTTGGTTTCATGACTAAAAAAATGGGTAATTTTATGATTAACTCCCTCAATTGATATCGTCCAATCCAAATGCCCAATTTAGCCTTTTGACCCCTAATTTTTCTAAAATTGCCAAATTGCTCCTAAACCCCTAAATTTTCAAAAAATTACCCAAATCCTTAAATTTTATCCCAAAATCAGTTCAGACCCTTTTAAACCACTCAAATTGCCCAAAACACCAAAAAAATTTCAAAATTCCCAAAAAAACCCAAATTTGCTAAAATTACAAAAATGCCNATGCTTAGCTTGATCCCTTACCCTTTTGGAAACTCATATGGATGGTCCCCTAAACCCTTAGCTTTCGGCTAAGGTTTGGGAAAGACCACCACATGGAGGATCCATAGTGGGAGCTTCCTTGGTTTCATGACTAAAAAAATGANATGCTTAGCTTGATCCCTTACCCTTTTGGAAACTCATATGGATGGTCCCCTAAACCCTTAGCTTTCGGCTAACGTTTGGGTAAGACCACCACATGGAGGATCCATAGTGGGAGCTTCCTTGGTTTCATGACTAAAAAAATGGGTAATTTTATGATTAACTCCCTCAATTGATATCGTCCAATCCAAATGCCCAATTTAGCCTTTTGACCCCTAATTTTTCTAAAATTGCCAAATTGCTCCTAAACCCCTAAATTTTCAAAAAATTACCCAAATCCTTAAATTTTATCCCAAAATCAATTCAAACCCTTTTAAACCACTCAAATTGCCCAAAACACCAAAAAAATTTCAAAATTCCCAAAAAAACCCAAATTTGCTAAAATTACAAAAATGCCCTTCATGGCCCAAAAATTCTCAAAACCTCCAAAATCATTCCAAACACTCACAAAACCAATCTTGATCACCCATGAAGTCTAATTTGACCAAATTGACTAATTTTGACAAAAATTCCAATTTTTCCCTTTATGGCCCAATTACCCCAAATCACCCCTAATTTCCACCAAATTTATTTCAATTTCCCCAATTTCAAATCTAAGCTCAATGTTAACATATATAAACCAGTTTTGAACCAAATTCATTCCCAGTTGAATCCAACTTCAAACCTAAATTCTAATCCTAATTTTAACCCCCAATTTNCCAATTACCCCAAATCACCCCTAATTTCCACCAAATTTATTTCAATTTCCCCAATTTCAAATCTAAGCTCAACTTTGACATATATAAACCAATTTTAAACAAATTCTTTCCCAATTGAATCCAACTTCAAACCTAAATTCTAATCCTAATTTTAACCCCCAATTCGACCTTTAGCCAATTTCCATCATATTAAACCCCCTAACCTATCCAATTTTCTCAATATTTGATTTAAAACTCTTCATAATATTTCCCCCACCAAATTAAACCTTCAATTGGCCTTGATCCAAACTCTAGCCCAACCNTCAATATTTGATTCAAAACTCTTCATAATATTTCCCCACACCAAATTAAACCTTCAATTGGCCTTGATCCAAACTCTAGCCCAACATAACCCAAGCTCAAACTCATTTCCCCAAAATTTACTTAACTTCCAAATTCCATCAAATTGAACCTTGTGATTAACTCAATTTCCCAAATTCACTTCCTAAACTCTTTATGACGTCTTCATGGATCAGNAACCTAACCCAAGCTCAAACTCATTTCCCCAAAATTTACTTAACTTCCAAATTCCATCAAATTGAACCTTGTAATTAACTCAATTCCCCAAATTCACTTCCTAAACTCTTCATGACGTCCTCATGGATCAATTGACCATTCATTCAAATTTTAAGCCAAGCACAAACCAAGCCCAAATCCAAATTTTGGTCCAAACTCTAATTTTGAACTTAAACCTCAAATCAACTCAAATATTTTCCATTAACCAACCTTAATCCTATCCTACCTTGATTGGCCCCCTAGGATGCTAATAAAATCACCTAAGACCTAATTTTGAAGCCATGGACCAAGGGTCCCTTGGATTAAGGAGCCACTTACCCCATTTTGGTTTAACTCTTCCCCCTATGCAATCACTTATCAAGCCTTANTCCAAATTTTGGTCCAAACTCTAATTTTGAACTTAAACCTCAAATCAACTCAAATATTTTCCATTAACCAACTTTAATCCTATCCTACCTTGATTGGCCCCCTAGGATGCTAATAAAATCACCTAAGACCTAACTTTGAAGCCATGGACCAAGGGTCCCTTGGATTAAGGAGCCACTTACCCCATTTTGGGGGCTAGTCACAATTAAAACTTCCCTGACCCTCTCTGACTCAACTAGCCACCACCCCAGCTCTGGCCAGCCACCCTAGTCACCGAGAGCTCAAATCTGAGAAGACCACCCTTCCTTTGATCTCAAATTTTAACTCGTACTATGCAGTTAACCTTGATTGGTCATTGGCGTCGCTTAACACTCCATATAAGCTTATTTGCACCAGTCAATCAAAGCCTAAGGCCCTTCCATTAGCCATGGATATAAGAAGCCTCATTTTTGGCCAACTTCCAAGTGTGCCAAATCCTTGGGCAAACTCTTCCAATTTGCTTCTAGAGCCTCTCCAAGTTGGTTAAGTNAAATCTGAGAAGACCACCCTTCCTTTGATCTCAAATTTTAACTCGTACTATGCAGTTAACCTTGATTGGTCACTGGCGTCGCTTAACACTCTATATAAGCTTATTTGCACCAGTCAATCAAAGCCTAAGANAAATCTGAGAAGACCACCCTTCCTTTGATCTCAAATTTTAACTCGTACTATGCAGTTAACCTTGATTGGTCATTGGCGTCGCTTAACACTCCATATAAGCTTATTTGCACCAGTCAATCAAAGCCTAAGGCCCTTCCATTAGCCATGGATATAAGAAGCCTCATTTTTGGCCAACTTCCAAGTGTGCCAAATCCTTGGGGAAACTCTTCCAATTTGCTTCTAGAGCCTCTCCAAGTTGGTTAAGCTCATTGCAACAACTCTCCCCAACTGAAATCCATAGCACGAGCTCAATTTTGATTTAAAAATGTAGGGAGTTTTTGTCACTGCATTAAACTCCATGAAACCTCAAATTAAACCACCTNATTGCAACAACTCTCCCCAACTGAAATCCATAGCACGAGCTCAATTTTGATTTAAAAATGTAGGGAGTTTTTTGTCACTGCATTAAACTCCATGAAACCTCAAATTAAACCACCCAGAAGCTTCTTTAGACCAAATGAGGAAGCTCCCCATCAAAACTCCCCTCTGTTGAGCACTCTAACTCACTTCTAGATCAAGGCTGCATCACCCTTTGATCGAACTCTTACCTGGCTCAACCTTAGCTCAAATTTGTGCTTAGAGGGGCTTTGTAGAGTCACAACAAACGTCTACAACTAACCCAATTGAGGTATCACCTATTTGGCTAAATTATAGTTAACAAAACCTAAAATAGTGCTCGGTTTCATTAATTGTGAAGAGAATGTTAATTTTAAATGTATCTAGTCGTATATGTGTTCATCTCGATTAGATGAAGCTATATGAACAAATTGTTAGTGTTTTTGTTGAGTATAGAATAATATTGAAGCACTTTAATGTGGACGGTTCTCAGTTTAGAACTGATGGGAATGACGAACGAATGTCATCCATTTACACATGTATTGATACAACGACGGAGGAGGAGATAGATGAGGAGATGGTTCATAAAGCGCGGCTTGCGTGGTAGCTGACAGAAAAGGCAACGTCAACTGGGAGCATGCTGCGTGGACTATTGGAGCCACCAAGGATGTAGTCAGTGTCGCGTGGATAATTAGATAAATAAGGTATTTTTAAATTTAATTAAATACTCAAACTTCAAAAATACATAACTTGAAGTAGAAAAATCATAAAAATAAATTAAAAAAAAGTCTTGCTCAGTGAAGAGAGGAGAATATTGTGGAATAAAAATAAAAACTTTTTGATATGTCATTGATTTTTACTTAATTAAATATCCTCTGGAGTATTTTAATTTTAGTTAAGGNGAAAAATCATAAAAATAAATTAAAAAAAAGTCTTGCTCAGTGAAGAGAGGAGAATATTGTGGAATAAAAATAGAAATTTTTTGATATGTCATTGATTTTTACTTAATTAAATACCCTCTGGAGTATTTTGATTTTAGTTAAGAAATTATTAATTACCATGGCTTGAAACTTTAGGGGTTGATTCATCATGACAGTTAGGTTGTCTCCTAATTTTTCCAATGTCAGAGGACACCTCAAGCTCTGAAACCCTATTTTTTAAGCCTATTGGCCCATTATTTATTAAATTAATTATATAAATTAAAATATTAACCAGAAAAATATGAGGTTTGTTTTGGTAGGTTCTCTTTGGTCAGACGACTCTAGGAAAAATATAAAATGTACTTAAGTGAATGTGCATAACTTTCTAGCTAGATAAGTGTCTAAAATTTATAAAAATTTAAATAAATGTAATATTATCAAAAAATTAACAAAATTGATTCCACACTGTAAATAATGTCCACTTTGACTCACTGNAAATGTACTTAAGTGAATGTGCATAACTTTCTAGCTAGATAAGTGTCTAAAATTTATAAAAATTTAAATAAACATAATATTATCAAAAAAATTAACAAAATTGATTCCACACTGTAAATAATGTCCACTTTGACTCACTATAAAAGTTGAAATCCATTTGAGTTAATTTTATTAATAAAGTCTAATTTTCATGTAAAATGGAAATTTGGTATTAAAATAATTATAATAATTAAACTATAATTAGGAAAATTACAGAAAATAGTTTTATGAGTTCCTTGTGATGAGGGGCACTTAAAAAAAAGTAAGTTTATTTTAAAAAATTAGTTCATTTTTGAGCTACTTTTTAATTAAAAATAATTAAAAAAAGATTAAAAATTTTAAAAAAATTGAAAATGCCCAAAAGTGTTCTTAATTGTTCTCTGGCCACTTGGGACCCTATTAAGAAAATTTTCCTAACTTCTATAATTTTGTTATGTATTTTTAAATGCTAAAAGTGTATTTTTCTTAATTTTTCATTAAAATAATCATAATAAAGAAAATAGAAATTTTTAAAAAAATTTATTTCTCTAAGTTCTCTGGATTTAAAGATATTTAATAAGAATATAAAGAGTAATTTTGTGAAATTAAAATACATTTTCTATTTAATTAATCATTAAAATCAATGAATAATTATAATAATTAAAATATAGTTTAAAAAATCATGAAATTTTGTCCAAGTGGTCTTCTGACATAGGAGAACTTCAAATTATTTTCCCATGAGAAGAAACATTACTTTGATTAGTTAAAAAAGTTAATTTTAAAAATCCTATTTTTGAGCTAAAATAATTTTAAAACTTAAATAAAAATTAGTAAAATCATTACTCTTTTCTGATATTTTATTTAACCCATGAGTGGGGTACCGTGNTTAATTTTAAAAATCCTATTTTTGAGCTAAAATAATTTTAAAACTTAAATAAAAATTAGTAAAATCATTATTCTTTTCTGATATTTTATTTAACCCATGAGTGGCGTACCATGAAAATTTTAGTCATTTGAGTTCAATTTATTTTGTTATGAAGTGGAAAGTGCTATAGGTAAAATGGTAATTTTGGATTTTTGATGCCTAATTAAATTTTAGGTTAACCAAAGAGGTTTTGAGTCACAAGGAACATCTACAACCAACCCAATCGAGGCCTCACATTTTTTGCTTTGGTATAGATCACAAAAACTAAAATCATGCTCAGTTTCATTAATTGTGAAGAAAATGATAATTTCAAATTTATATAGCCATATGGATGTGTTCATCTCGATTAGATGAAGCTATATGAAAATATTGTGAGTGTTTTCGTTGAGTATCGAAAGTGATTGAAGCATATTAGTGTGGACGGTTCTGAATTTAGAACTCATGGAGATGATGAACGAATTCCATCCATTTACATGTGTATTGATCCAATAGAGGAGGAGGAGTCGGACGAGGAGATGGTTCATAAAGTGCGGCTTGTGTGACAGCTGACACAAAAGGCGACGTCAACTGGGAGCATGCCGCATGGACTTTTAGAGCCAGTGAGGATCCAGTCAGCGTCGCATGGAAAATTATATAAATATGTATTTTTAGATTTAATTAAATATTGAAACTTCAAAAATGCATAACTTGAAGTAAAAAAATCATAAAAATAAATTAAAAAAAACTTTCTTGCTTACTGAATAGAGGAGAATAATGTGGAATAAAAGTAAAAATTATTTGATATGTCATTTNAATTATTTTCCCATGAGTAGAAACATTACTTTGATTAGTTAAATAAATTAATATTGAAAATCCTTTTTTTGATCTAAAATAATTATAAAACTTAAATAAAAATTAGTAAAATCATTATTTTATCTATGATATTTTTTTTAACCCATGAGTGGGGTACCATGAAAATTTCAGTCATTTGAGTTCAATTTAGTTAGTTATGAAGTGGAGAGCCCTTGAGGTAAAATAGTAATTTTGGATTTTTGATGCCTTAATGAAATTTTAGGTTGACCAAAGAGGTTTTGAGTCACAACAAACATCTACAACCAACCCAATCAAGGCCTTTTTGGCTAAGGTATAGATAACAAACCATAAAATCGTGCTCGGTTTCATTAATTACGAAGAGAATGTTAATTTCAAATGTATCTAGCTGTATGGATGTGTTCATCTTGACTAGAAGAAACTGTATGAACAAATCTTCAGTGATTTAGTTGAGTATGGAGCGAGATTTAAGTGTTTTAGTATGGACAATTCTCGATTTAGAATAGATGGAGACGATGAACGAATGTCATCTATTTTTGCGTGTATTGATCCAATGACTGAGAAGGATTTAGAGGAGGAGATGGTTCATAAAGTGTGATCTACGTAATAGCTGACGTGAAAGACAAAGTCAAACAGGAGCATGTCGCATGGTCTTTCGGATCTATCAAGGATCCAGTCAGCGTAGCGTGGATAAGTAGAAAATTAAGGGTTATTTTAATTTAATTAAACCATGAAACTTTAAAATTAGTGTTTAAACATCTCCTCAAGACTATTGGGTCTAACCCCTATAGAACAAAAATTCAAAATCTCAAATGTTGAGTTCAAACTCATATAACACTTAGGTCTAATCCATATAGACTTAGGTTAAAATCTGGATCCAATCCAAAATGGATTCAAACCAAACTCAGGCATTTGGTTCAATTCAAGTGAACCCAAACTTTATAAAACCCTAGTTAGGTCTAAATCCCAATTAGACCAATTTAACTATCGCAAACCTTAATAACATTAGGTTTAGGCCACATTTAACGCTAATTAGGTCTAAATTTCAATTAGATGTAATTAACTACTTTAAGCCTTAATTACACTCGGCTTAGGTAAACTTAAACCCTAATTAAGTCTAAACTCCAATGAGACCTAATTAACCATCTTAAGGTTTAAGGCACATTAAACCATAGTTAGGTCTAAATCCCATTTAGACCTAATTAACTACCTTAAGCCTAATTATGTTAGGCTTAGGTAACCGTCAACTCTAATTAGGTCTCAACCCCAATTAGACTTAATTAACTGTTTTAAACTTTAATAACATTAGGTTTAAGACATACTAAACTTTAATTAGGTCTAACCCCCAATTATATCTAATTAATCCCTTTTAAGCCTTAATCAAATTAGGCTTAACATAAATAAACCTAGTTAGTTCTAAACCCGAATTCGACCTAGTTAACCCCTTTTAAGCCATCATCACATTAGGCTTAACATAAATAAACCATAATTAGTTCAAAACTCCAATTAGACCTAATTAACCACTTTTAAGCCTTAATCACATTAAGCTTAACATAAATAAACCCTAATTAGGTTTAAAGCCAATTAGACCTAGTTAACCCCTTTTAAGCCTTAATTACATTAGGCTTGATACAAATAAACCCTAATTTGGTCTAAACCTCAATTATACCTAATTAACCCCTTAAACCTTAACAACATTAGGTTTAAGACCAGCTAAACTCCAATTAGGTCTAACCCAAATTTAGATTTAATTAATTGAATTAAGCCTTACTTACATTTGGCTTAATTAAACTCAAACCTAATTAGTTCTAACCCAAATTTAGACTAAATTAATTTAGTTAATCTTAATTATATTAGGCTTAATTAATCCTAAACATCAATTAGGCCTAGCCCTAACTAGACCTAATTAATCTAATTAAAGCATACCCATATTAGGTTTAATTAACCTTTAAATCTAATTAGATATAATCTAAATTAGAAATAATTAAACCTTTAAGTCTCAACTACATTAGACTTAAGTAAACCTAAACTTTGAGGTTCAACCCAAATTGAACATTAACAAACCTAAATCTTAAGGTCAACCCAAATTGAACCTAAGAAAATCTTAAGTCTAATCTACGTTTGACTTAACTAAATCGTAAACTTCCTTAGATCCAACTGACATCAGATATAAACTTTAAGTCTTACCTGCATTGGACTTAAACCAAATCAAAACCTTAGGTTCAAATCATATTAAACCTAAATCAATCCAAACCTTAAGACAAACCAAACTTTGGGTTCAACTCACATTGAACCTAAAACTGCTTGATTCTTAAGTTTAATTCATATTGAACCTAAGAAAAACCTAAACCTTTAGATTAAACTTACATTGAATTTAAGTCAAACCGAAGTAAATCCTAAACCTACTTGATCCTTAGGTTTCAATCATATTGAACCTAAGAATCAAACATAACTTAAACCTTTAGACTCAACCAACTTGAACCTATGTCAAATCAAATATTTAGGTTCAACCCAATTTGACCCTAAGTCAACAATTAAGAAACAATAGGTTCAATCCATATTGAGTCCAAGTCAACCCTATGTCTAACCTACATTAGACGTAACTAAATCAACCATAAGTCCCACCTACATTGGGCTTAGAACCATTTCAAACCTTAGGATCAATCCATATTGAGCCTATATATCTCATAAGTCCTACATACATTGGACTTAGAACAATTTTAAACCTTATGTTCAATCCCTATTGAACCTAAACCAACTTTAGGTCCTACTTATATTAGACCTAAATCAACTTTAAGTCCTATCTACATTGGACATAGAACTATTTTAAATCTTAGGTTCAATCCATATTAATCTTAAACCATTTTAAACCATAGGTTCTACTTACATTGAACCTAAACCATTTCATATCTTGGGTCTTACTTAAATTAAACCTAAAACCATTTCAATCCTTAGGTTCTATCTAAATTGAACCTAAATAATATTAAATCTTAAGTCATACCTACATTGAACTTAAAACCACATTAAACTTTAGGTTCTACCCACAAGGAAACTAATCCTTGCTCAAACCTTAAATCATTCTTACATTGGACTTAAATCAACTTAAACCTTAGGTTCTACTACATTAAACCTAAATCATCTTCAAACCTTAGTTCCTACCAATATTGGACTTAAACTATATTAAATTTTAGGTTCTAATTAAATTGAACCTAAATCATTTTAAGTCCTACCTACATTGGACTTAAAAAGAAATTAAACTTTAGGTTCTACATATATTGAACTTAAATCATCCTCATACCTTAAGTCTTACTTACATTGGACTTAAATCATCTTAAACCTTAGTTTCTACCTACATTGAACCTAAATCGTCTCAAACCTTAGGCCCTACCTAAATTTGACATAAACCATATTAAACTTTTGGTTTTACTTACTTTGAACATAAATCATCTTAAATCCTACTTCTATTGGATTTAAACCATCTTAAACTTAGGTTTTATCTAAATTGAACCTAAAAAACATCAAAATTTACGTCTTACTTAAATTGGATCGAAATCATCTTAAAATTTTAGGTTCTACCTACATAGAACCTAAATCATCTTCATAACTTAGGTTCTATCCAAATTAAATCTAAATGACATCAATAATTAAGTTTTATCAACATTAAACCTAAATCTTAAGTTTAATATTTATTAGGATTATTCAAACTTCTTTAAGTCCGGCCGACACCAAACCTAAAATAAATGACATTATGGATGATCTAAATCCATCTCATCAACCGATAGACATAAACTCAAATGACATAAATTTAACTTTAAAGGACATTAAAACTTAAACTTGAACCTAAAAGTAGAACTTATTTTGTGAGATTTTTTGTTACTTTACCGCCAATGTTCTTATTGGTATAGTGATGGAGTTCTATGCCAACTTTAAGGAAATGTATTAAGACTACGTGTTTGTTTGTGAGAAAATGATGGAATTTACTCCAAGAAGAATTAATGAATTTTATCAGTTAGAGGATGTGTATAGTTGCTAGTACAAATCATTTTCTGGTACAAATGAGGCCTTAGATGAAGTTATTTCTTTTCTTACTGATGGAAGAGGAGCTTGGAAGGTGAAAAGTAATTTTAAGGTAAACTTCCCTCTATCTATGTTAAATGTAGAATCTAAGGCCTGACTTATTTTATATCTCGTAGAATGATACTAACAAATCATTATAGCAAGGTTACAAAGCATAGAGCCATCTTGAACTTCTGTATCCAGCAGATGAGAAGGATAGATGTAGGCTCTACTGTTTATAGAAACACTCGTTCTATTACTCTGAGAAAGACTACAAGTGGTTTAACACAGCCTACCCTGATCTTCACATTATGTAAACATGCATAAGTTGAGTTTAGAATGAATGAGGAGAGGATTGAACCTCTAAAACCTATTGGGCCTACCAATATTAATACGTATGAATCTCATGTTGGATAGAGGTTTGGAAGTAGGAGTATGGATATTCCGTTCCAAGAACTTATAGACTTATGATCCAACAGGGATATATCTTCAAAAAGGAAAGTAGAATAGAAAATATAGAGGTCAGAAATGCACACAATGATGATTTGAAAAGGCAAAAGTTTGAATATGATATTGCTTATGATAATGCGATGGTCAGATACATGAAGGGTG
>JXCR01130923.1:0-17874 GCA_002079205.1 Phalaenopsis hybrid cultivar | reverse complement strand
AGATGGTTGCTTCAAAAGTGTCGGTTGACCACAGATGTAACGTCTGTTGGCCATAAATGTCGGGGTTGGAAGTTGCATGAGCTATGAGTCCCGTATATTATAGTTTGTCACATAGGCCATAGCAGAGAGACGTAATAATGTCCACAGGCTCCAAAGGCCAGAGTTGGGAGCTGTATGAACTGCGATAACATGTGTAGGCTGTAGAGACTAGAGTTGAGAGCTACATAAGCTATGAATCACGCGGGTCGTAGTGGTGAGATGTGGGAGAGAGCTTCAAAAGTCCAGAGAAAGTTACCATATTGTGAGCACGACGATTGTAAGCATTTATTGCAGGGTGTGTTGCTACATCGTCCTCGGGAGGCGTCATTGCAGTGAGTGTGTCGTTGCATCATATTCGAGGCACGTTGCTACACTGTATAAGAGGTACATGTTGCACCCTCTTCGGGACATTTTTACATCTTTTCAAGATGTGTTTGTATACTGCCTTGGAGATGAGTTAATACGCATGATGCTTCGTTACTCTACATGGTGCTTCGTTATTCAGTAGCGTACACTGTGAATATGTAAGGGGCTTCGTTAGAGATGAGCAAAGAGTGGTCGACAATGTTTGATTGCGGCCACCAAACAGTGGTCAATAGTGGACGACAACTACATAAGCTGCAAGCATTCACTGGAACTTTTGTGTAGAACACCAAACTTTAACTCCTAATCCTCCTCCAAGCTCAAATCTCCACTATTTCACGGTCTAGATCCTTCTTCATGAAGGTGACATAACTCTATTTATAGCATATGAGAGAGGCTTCCTTGGAAATAAGAAAAGAATCATGTTCACTCCATCAAATGACCCATAGAAATTTCCTTGATCCAATGATATTTGTGAACATTTAAATGCCTCACAGATGTCAGAAATGAGTGAACTTAGTCTCGTTGAATTCGTCTTATTTAAATGCTCGATTTGACTATAAGTTTATCAAATTTCAAATGTAGTAGAACTTTGGTGTCATTGTATTTGTCTCATCAAATCGATCAGTTTGACTATAAATTTTCTGAAATCTGAGTTCTAGATTATTTTGAATTGAAGTTCAAGTATTCTTTGCTCAAAAAATAGCTTGACATCCATATTACATAATTAATATATGTCAATGGCGCGTCAAAAAGGGATATTTTTTTCTTGAAAAAAGAAATGATTTTCTTGTACTTGACGACCATGTTGAATTACTTTCGAGTATCAATAGCAGCTCTCATCCACAGAAGATTATATCAGACATCATGAAAATAAAAATGTTTTTGCATTTTAAAAATTAATATGATATGGGCCTCATACTTCATAGTTCATATATTTAAAGCTTAAATAATGTTAAATCTTGAAATAATATATATAATATGTCAAACCAATTAAATGAATTTAATCTTAATTGAACCGAATACCATGCTACGATAAGTCCGGATTTATCAAATTTATTTTTATTTAAATTTTATTTTCTATAAGTAATTTAATAGTATTAGATATGATATTTTATAATTGAAACATATTAAAGTTGTTATAGTCTTTTATATTACAAAAAGCTATAAATAATTGTGTTTTAAAACACAATTTTTTTTTTAATTCAAACACTAATATCATTTTACAGACCGCAACTTTATGCCCCGTTTATAATCTCAAAAAGAAGCTACCAAATAAAGACTTGAGACAACGTTGATACAATACAATGAGGATGGCATGTCATGACATATCTACTAGTTAGGAAGATTACCATGAAAAAGCTTCTATAAAAGCAAAACTAAAAAAATTATTGGTAGGATTTTCAAAATAAATTTAAAATTGAGATTATAGGTGAGAAGAAAACTATCCTTTAAATGTTTTAAAAAAATGGACATTTCAAGTCAACATGCCCTTGGAGTAAGAGCGAGGGAAGTAAAGTAATTAACACGGATTCAGGAAGAGATGTAGGGTCAACAACTAGGATGCGGGGTAAGGGAATCCATAAGGTTGGGACAGTGATTAGGTGGTAGGAAACTGATTTGGGAAGGTTGGGACGACAACTAGGATGCGGCATCGCGAGCGGAACACCCGCATCATCCAAGGTCATGGGACATGACTTATGCGTTGTCCCGCATCGATGGTGTGATGCCTATGTTAATCTCCCATGGTTCGGGAAGCTTCGACCTCATCCATCGAAGTTTTTGGCTTTTTGTCGTATGACGTTAAGTCGATCACTCCCAATATGAAGGAAATCCATGTAACACAAGGGTTGATCGACCCTCATGGACCGGTCCAAGCCACGAATGATGAAAAATCTCACGTCGTCCACTGTCTCAGGACCCGACTCCAACATCATGATGCATCGCTGGTGGGACACCCGAGTCATCCACTGTCATGGGACACGACTTTAGCATTGTCTCGCGTTATGGATGAGATGCATGCATCAATCTCCCGTTGTTGGGGGAGCTTCAACCTCATCTGTCGAAGCTTCTAGCTTCTTCTCATATGATGTTAACTCGACCCCATTGAAGATAGCGAAATTGTTACAATCTCTCACTAAGTCAATCATGCATGTGTTGTCATTCCAAATAACATTATGATATAATAGATGAATGTCCTCCTGTGGCACAACCTGAGCTGGAACTGTAAATAGATGAGTAATCTTACGAATTAGGTTTCAAGCCATCACATATATAAACTGCTTCTCCCACTTCTCGTACTCGATTGAATATATCTGATAAATAAGTCTGTCTGGAGGACTATGGGATTAAATCTATGGAATGTTGGACAACTCTCAATAACAACCACTCAGAAGAGACCTCTTCTTTAATAGAACCTGAAATCCATTGAAGAATTGTCTTCCCCATCAGCTCCTAAGATAATTTTCAGAGTTGCGATACATCCCTTCTCTTTAAACACCAGTTGGTGGGCACACTATTGAACTAAATCTAATATCAAAATAATTCTATATAATCTTTTCCAACATGGCACAAAAGAGCCTCAGTTTTGAAATGTTGTAGTTCCCTCAATAGGGGCAATTTAAGAAAGATTATAGACCTGAAAAGTTTGAATTTCTCTTATTTGAGGTTCTCATGCCCTGATATCGGTTCCTTAAACTCAAAACTATGTTGAACAATCATTGTTTTTTCCATTGGAGTCACTCTCATGGGCTCAGTTGAAACTACTTGCATCTTTTTCTCATTAATTAGAAGTCGATGCTCCTCCTTTGTGTCATCACATTCTTCAATGTCAACTTTGTCATTACCTATTTTTTCAACACCCTGCTCAGTGAAATAGATCATTCCCTTGGTTGCGCAATCTTGATATGCCCAAATTTGTGACACTTGAAACACTTTCTGATGGGGACGAATTTGGGAAGTTGTTTGCTTCCAATTATTTTCCACTCCGAACTAGTGTCTTCTCAGAAAGAGTCAGCTAACAAATGGTATATAGTGATTTAATAGGTACAGATGCTGCATCTCCCATTTCATCTCGGACCAGGTGGTAATCTTATCTTTTCCCTCATGCTGGCGCAGGTACTTTAAACTTTGGCACCATAATAATGTACTCAACTTTAACTTGCTAGCGAATAGTTTTACAATGTCTAGTGGGTTGTTTTGACACTCAAAGACACATTTCAAGGTCTAGAACCACTTGATGAACTCGTTTGGATCCATGTGGTCGTCAAAATATGACAAATCCACATTTATCTCAAAATTTTGAATTTTTAGATATTTCACAGGTCACATCTTCAAGGTTTGAGAGTTTTTATCCCCGGAATCTGCATGATGGAATAAATTCACTCTATTTCTTCGATCTAGCAAGTCATCGATGAGGCTACGAGTGACCCGTCTGGATTGCCTCCTCTCGAATTTGGGAAGCCTCTGTAATAGTTGGTGGGTTTCCCACAACATATCCTCCTTAAAAATCCACTCGACAATTTTTTATGAATTTCTCATAAACAACAACATGTCATTTCCCCTTGATCAGACTTCCAGTAGTTGTCTCATTGGTGGCATGAGTGAAGGGGTTGGGTAAGAGTGATACAAGGTGAAAAAGAAAAATTTTTGGTAGAGATAAGATTTAGGTATGGCGAATGCTAGAAAACTTAGGATAAGACTAGGGTTGAGCTAGCTCTGATACCAATGATATTGGAGTTAACCCAAATTATGATAAGAAAAGTAAATATTATTAATGAAAGGAAAAAGATAGTTACAAACAAATGGCCTTGAAAGGGAAATACAACAATAGATACAAACAATTAGGTGGAGTTGGACATGGGTGCGACAGGAAAGGGGAAGGGGAGTGCTGGTCGGCGACATGGTGAAGATTGGGGTTGGGATTGCGGTGGGGAGGTTGTACGGGGTTGGCACAACGATTAGCTGGCAAGAAACTGGTTTAGTGAAGCTTGAACAGGTAAAATGCAAGGGAAGGGATTTTGGGAGGTTGGGACAACAATAAAGTAGGGAGCTAGTTCGAGAAGGTCGTGACAACATCTACGATGCAAGGGAAGGGAACCTGTGAGGTTGGGAGAGCAAATAGGTGCCAGGAAAGGGATTGGTTAGGTGCTCGAATGCTGTTGTGAGGGATAACAACAAGGTGAGACAGGTGGTAGGTGACTAAAAAAATAGCAAAGAGATTGTGTTTTGTGTGGTTGCAGCGAATACAACGATGGTCGGTTGAGGAGAGGAAAGGTCGAAAACGGTCACCACCTCGGACAATATACAGCAGGAGCACAACTCATCATAGGATATAACCCAAAAGTAAAATTGGGATGATGACGACTATCTTGACAGAAAACACAAAAAATGCTCCTCCTAAAATACGATAACAACATACTTATAAACCTAGGGTAAATAAGAATGTATCGCACTCCCAATAGGAGGAAAATCCAAGTAAACAAAGAGTTGATCGGCCCTCGTGGACTGGTCCAAGTCACAATGTTTGAAATCCCGTGTCCTCCAAGGTCACAAATGCTACTCCCACATCATCTGGGAGTCCACATCATCCAAGGTAGTGGTACGCGCTTCTGCGTCGTGGGTGGAATGCCTTCATCTAGTTTAATTGCACTAAGAGGGCAACAAGAGGGTCATCTAATACATCTTTTCATAAAAAAAACAAATAATTTTCTTGGTATAGGTGCCAATATAACGAACAAATATATCATATAAAACTTAATACTTCCAAACACTCTCTAACTAGNATGTTAGATATGTAAATACATAGGAATTGATGGCTATGTATGTAAATATTCCTATCTAAAAGTAAAATAAAATTAATTTATTAAAACAACTTTTAAAAAAGGTTTAATTAAGTTGTTTTAATATTTTATTTGAACTTTTGTCAAAACTTTATGATGTGGCATATCATTATGGATTAAAGATGGAGGCCACAATCACATAAGTATAAGAGGTGGGCCTACTACTAGAACTCGGCCCAGGAGAGCTACTTCACATCAAAAAGGCCCATTAGCAAGGAGTCAATTAAAAATTACCACCTTAGAAGAGCCCAATTAATTGTTCATTGATCATAATTAATCACTCGTATACAACTCGCACCAACCTAAGCTCCACATATAAATGTATCCTTAAAGGTTGGAGAGATAGGTTGTTTAGTATAATATCCATTGTGAAATCCTAGTTTTTTTTTCATTTTCTCCCCAACATCTTTGGTGCAAAATTTTTTTTTTATTAAAATTGTTGTGCGCCTGAAGATTAATATCTTAGTGTTGCACGAAAATTTAACACACACTCAAGTAATTAAAGTAGTAGGTAGTGAGAAGAGACATATAAACTTGTTATGTGGAAACTCTGAAAATGGAAAAAAATCATGGGGTATAACTCAGTTGAAAGAATCTAATATGCTATTGGAAGTAAATAGACTCACTCTCCTCTTGAATTAGAGAAGATGAAATTATAAAGTTAATATACAACGATTGTTCAACAATAATACTTGTAACGAGCCGCAAAAACCGTAATCAATTGATATGAAGGCAGTAGTCCCCCACATATATTTTAGAGAATAGATTCAGCGACAACTTTTTGTAAAGGTGGTAATTGAAAGTTTTGGTAATAGTTGGTTATATAAGTCATAGATGGTTGCTTCAAAAGTGTCGGTTGACCACAGATGTAACGTCTGTTGGCCATAAATGTCGAGGTTGGAAGTTGCATGAGCTATGAGTCCCGTATATTATAGTTTGTCACATAGGTCATAGCAGAGGGACGTAATAATGTCCACAGGCTCCAAAGGCCAGAGTTGGGAGTTGTATGAACTGCGATAGCATGTGTAGGCTGTAGAGACTAGAGTTGAGAGCTACATAAGCTATGAATCACGCGGGTCGTAGTGGTGAGATGTGGGAGAGAGCTTCAAAAATCTAGAGAAAGTTACCATATTGTGAGCACGACAATTGTAAGCATTTATTGCAGGGTGTGTTGCTACATCGTCCTCGGGAGGCGTCATAGCAGTGAGTGTGTCGTTGCATCATATTCGAGGCACGTTGCTACACTGTATAAGGGGTACATGTTGCACCCTCTTCGGGGCATTTTTACATCTTTTTCAAGATGTGTTTGTATACTGCCTTGGGGATGAGTTAATACGCATGATGCTTCGTTACTCTACATGGTGCTTCGTTACTCAGTAGCGTACACTGTGACTATGTAAGGGGCTTCGTTAGAGATGAGCAAAGAGTGGTCGACAATGTTTGATTGCGGCCACCAAACAGTGGTCAATAGTGGACGACAACTACATAAGTTGCAAGCATTCACTGGAACTTTTGTGTAGAACACCAAACTTTAACTCCTAATCCTCCTCCAAGCTCAAATCTCCACTATTTCACGGTCTAGATCCTTCTTCATGAAGGTGACATAACTCTATTTATAGCATATGGGAGAGGCTTCCTTGGAAATAAGAAAAGAATCATGTTCACTCCATCAAATGACCCCATAGAAATTTCCTTGATCCAATGATATTTGTGAACATTTAAATGCCTCACAGATGTCAGAAATGAGTGAACTTAGTCTCGTTGAATTCGTCTTATTTAAATGCTCGATTTGACTATAAGTTTATCAAATTTCAAATGTAGTAGATCTTTGGTGTCATTGTATTTGTCTCATCAAATCGATCAGTTTGACTATAAATTTTCTGAAATCTGAGTTCCAAATTATTTTGAATTGAAGTTCAAGTATTCTTTGCTCAAAAAATAGCTTGACATCCATATTACATAATTAATATATGTCAATGGCGCGTCAAAAAGGGATATTTTTTTCTTGAAAAAAGAAATGATTTTCTTGTACTTGACGACCATGTTGAATTACTTTCGAGTATCAATAGCAGCTCTCATCCACAGAAGATTATATCAGACATCATGAAAATAAAAATGTTTTTGCATTTTAAAAATTAATATGATATGGGCCTCATACTTCATAGTTCATATATTTAAAGCTTAAATAATGTTAAATCTTGAAATAATATATATAATATGTCAAACCAATTAAATGAATTTAATCTTAATTGAACCGAATACCATGCTACGATAAGTCCGGATTTATCAAATTTATTTTTATTTAAATTTTATTTTCTATAAGTAATTTAATAGTATTAGATATGATATTTTATAATTGAAACATATTAAAGTTGTTATAGTCTTTTATATTACAAAAAGCTATAAATAATTGTGTTTTAAAACACAATTTTTTTTTTAATTCAAACACTAATATCATTTTACAGACCGCAACTTTATGCCCCGTTTATAATCTCAAAAAGAAGCTACCAAATAAAGACTTGAGACAACGTTGATACAATACAATGAGGATGGCATGTCATGACATATCTACTAGTTAGGAAGATTACCATGAAAAAGCTTCTATAAAAGCAAAACTAAAAAAAATATTGGTAGGATTTTCAAAATAAATTTAAAATTGAGATTATAGGTGAGAAGAAAACTATCCTTTAAATGTTTTAAAAAAATGGACATTTCAAGTCAACATGCCCTTGGAGTAAGAGCGAGGGAAGTAAAGTAATTAACACGGATTCAGGAAGAGATGTAGGGTCAACAACTAGGATGCGGGGTAAGGGAATCCATAAGGTTGGGACAGTGATTAGATGGTAGGAAACTGATTTGGGAAGGTTGGGACGACAACTAGGATGCGGCATCGCGAGCGGAACACCCGCATCATCCAAGGTCATGGGACATGACTTATGCGTTGTCCCGCATCGATGGTGTGATGCCTATGTTAATCTCCCATGGTTCGGGAAGCTTCGACCTCATCCATCGAAGTTTTTGGCTTTTTGTCGTATGGCGTTAAGTCGATCACTCCCAATATGAAGGAAATCCATGTAACACAAGGGTTGATCGACCCTCATGGACCGGTCCAAGCCACGAATGATGAAAAATCTCACGTCGTCCACTGTCTCAGGACCCGACTCCAACATCATGATGCATCGCTGGTGGGACACCCGAGTCATCCACTGTCACGGGACACGACTTTAGCATTGTCTCGCGTTATGGATGAGATGCATGCATCAATCTCCCGTTGTTGGGGGAGCTTCAACCTCATCTGTCGAAGCTTCTAGCTTCTTCTCATATGATGTTAACTCGACCCCGTTGAAGATAGCGAATTTGTTACAATCTCTCACTAAGTCAATCATGCATGTGTTGTCATTCCAAATAACATTATGATATGATAGATGGATGTCCTCCTGTGGCACAACCTGAGCTGGAACTGTAAATAGATGAGTAATTTTACGAATTAGGTCTCAAGCCATCACATATATAAACTGCTTCTCCCACTTCTCGTACTCGGTTGAATATATCTGATAAATAAGTCTGTCTGGAGGACTATGGGATGAAATCTATGGAATGTTGGACAACTCTCAATAACAACCACTCAGAAGAGACCTCTTCTTTAATAGAACCTGAAACCCATTGAAGAATTGTCTTCCCCATCAGCTCCTAAGATAATTTTCAGAGTTGCGATACATCCCTTCTCTTTAAATACCTGTTGGTGGGCACACTATTGAACTAAATCTAATATCAAAATAATTCTATATAATCTTCCCAACATGGCACAAAAGAGCCTCAGTTTTGAAGTGTTGTAGCTCCCTCAATAGGGGCAATTTAAGAAAGATTATAGACCTGAAAAGTTTGAATTTCGCTTATTTGAGGTTCTCATGCCCTGATATCGGTTCCTTAAACTCAAAACTATGTTGAACAATCATTGTTTTTTCCATTGGAGTCACTCTCATGGGCTCAGTTGAAACTACTTGCATCTTTTTCTCATTAATTAGAAGTCGATGCTCCTCCTTTGTGTCATCACATTCTTCAATGTCAACTTTGTCATTACCTATTTTTTCAACACCCTGCTCAGTGAAATAGATCATTCCCTTGGTTGCGCAATCTTGATATGCCCAAATTTGTGACACTTGAAACACTTTCTGATGGGGACGAATTTGGGAAGTTGTTTGCTTCCAATTATTTTCCACTCCGAACTAGTGTCTTCTCAGAAAGAGTCAGCTAACAAATGGTATATAGTGATTTAATAGGTACAGATGCTGCATCTCCCATTTCATCTCGGACCAGGTGGTAATCTTATCTTTTCCCTCATGCTGGCGCAGGTACTTTAAACTTTGGCACCATAATAATGTACTCAACTTTAACTTGCTAGCGAATAGTTTTACAATGTCTAGTGGGTTGTTTTGACACTCAAAGACACATTTCAAGGTCTAGAACCACTTGATGAACTCGTTTGGATCCATGTGGTCGTCAAAATATGACAAATCCACATTTATCTCAAAATTTTGAATTTTTAGATATTTCACAGGTCACATCTTCAAGGTTTGAGATTTTTTATCCCCGGAATCTGCATGATTGAATAAATTCACTCTATTTCTTCGATCTAGCAAGTCACCGATGAGGCTACGAGTGACCCGTCTGGATTGCCTCCTCTCGAATTTGGGAAGCCTATGTAATAGTTGGTCCCACAACATATCCTCCTTAAAAATCCACTCGACAATTTTTTATGAATTTCTCATAAACNTGACAAATCCACATTTATCTCAAAATTTTGAATTTTTAGATATTTCACAGGTCACATCTTCAAGGTTTGAGAGTTTTTATCCCCGGAATCTGCATGATGGAATAAATTCACTCTATTTCTTCGATCTAGCAAGTCATCGATGAGGCTACGAGTGACCCGTCTGGATTGCCTCCTCTCGAATTTGGGAAGCCTCTGTAATAGTTGGTGGGTTTCCCACAACATATCCTCCTTAAAAATCCACTCGACAATTTTTTATGAATTTCTCATAAACAACATGTCATTTCCCCTTGATCAGACTTCCAGTAGTTGTCTCATTGGTGGCATGAGTGAAGGGGTTGTGTAAGAGTGATACAAGGTGAAAAAGAAAAATTTTTGGTAGAGATAAGATTTAGGTATGGCGAATGCTAGAAAACTTAGGATAAGACTAGGGTTGNTACAAGGTGAAAAAGAAAAATTTTTGGTAGAGATAAGATTTAGGTATGGCGAATGCTAGAAAACTTAGGATAGGACTAGGGTTAAGCTAGCTCTGATACCAATGATATTGGAGTTAACCCAAACTATGATAAGAAAAGTAAATATTATTAATGAAAGGAAAAAGATAGTTACGAACAAATGGCCTTGAAAGGGAAATACAACAATAGATACAAACAATTAGGTGGAGTTGGACATGGGTGCGACCGGAAAGGGGAAGGGGAGTGCTGGTCGGCGACATGGTGAAGGNGCTCTGATACCAATGATATTGGAGTTAACCCAAATTATGATAAGAAAAGTAAATATTATTAATGAAAGGAAAAAGATAGTTACAAACAAATGGCCTTGAAAGGGAAATACAACAATAGATACAAACAATTAGGTGGAGTTGGACATGGGTGCGACAGGAAAGGGGAAGGGGAGTGCTGGTCGGCGACATGGTGAAGATTGGGGTTGGGATTGCGGTGGGGAGGTTGTACGGGGTTGGCACAACGATTAGCTGGCAAGAAACTGGTTTAGTGAAGCTTGAACAGGTAAAATGCAAGGGAAGGGATTTTGGGAGGTTGGGACAACAATAAAGTAGGGAGCTAGTTCGAGAAGGTCGTGACAACATCTACGATGCAAGGGAAGGGAACCTGTGAGGTTGGGAGAGCAAATAGGTGCCAGGAAAGGGATTGGTTAGGTGCTCGAATGCTGTTGTGAGGGATAACAACAAGGTGAGACAGGTGGTAGGTGACTAAAAAAATAGCAAAGAGATTGTGTTTTGTGTGGTTGCAGCGAATACAACGATGGTCGGTTGAGGAGAGGAAAGGTCGAAAACGGTCACCACCTCGGACAATATACAGCAGGAGCACAACTCATCATAGGATATAACCCAAAAGTAAAATTGGGATGATGACGACTATCTTGACAGAAAACACAAAAAATGCTCCTCCTAAAATACGATAACAACATACTTATAAACCTAGGGTAAATAAGAATGTATCGCACTCCCAATAGGAGGAAAATCCAAGTAAACAAAGAGTTGATCGGCCCTCATGGACTGGTCCAAGTCACAATGTTTGAAATTTCGTGTCCTCCAAGGTCACAAATGCTACTCCCACATCATCTGGGAGTCCACATCATCCAAGGTAGTGCTACGCGCTTCTGCGTCGTGGGTGGAATGCCTTCATCTAGTTTAATTGCACTAAGAGGGCAACAAGAGGGTCATCTAATACATCTTTTCATAAAAAAAAAAAAACAAATAATTTTCTTGGTATAGGTGTCAATATAACGAACAAATATATAATATAAAACTTAATACTTACAAACACTCTCTAACTATTTTGATCCCAATTAAATCTAGCATTTTGTTCAAAAATATAACAAATTGTTGACACCTCATTTCAATATATAAAATGAAATGATTGAGATATTCTAATCACATTTGAAAGAATCTTCATCATGTAAGTGTTGAAGTTTAGGCAAACTCAATTTCAATACCATGAGCCAAACTAGAAATTAAAGGAACATCTTAGAAATCATATCAAATATGCAATTTAAAAGATTCATGTTGAGATTACAGCATCGAAGAAAGCGTTCAAAAATAATTCTAAAATCTCGAAAGTGATTATCTTTGTTTGTTTCTTCATCAATTACCAATCTTCTCCATTGATGTGATTGTTTAATCACCAGAACATTTTGCAGGATAATGTCCATACATCGTTGCCACTGGAGACATTTTTTAAAAACAAGTAGAACAACTCCTAAAGACAAATTGAGCAAAACTTGTATCGTTTTGCTTATGCAGTATAGTATTTATTAAGATCAGAGATTTTCTTACATTCTTAAATTGAATTTCTTAAATCAATTAGATTTTAATTCCATTCAATTCCTGTGTATTTACATATCTAACAACTAATCTTCAATTTTTACATACATGCCAAAATACATATGCATAAAAAAGGAAGATTCACATACATGCCTTTCAATTCCTGTGTGTTTACATATATATAACAACTAATCTTCAATTTGTACATACATGCCACATTACCCATGCAGAAAAGAATGTATTCGACTCGATAAAAGTTAAAGTCGTGGTGTTTTTATTATGTGATATGAAAGATTTGGGTGGGTGGTATAAATGTAAAAAAAAGTGAAGTTCTGGTGTCAAATATGTAAATATATAAGAATTGCACAGTATGTTGCTAAACATCCCTATTTAAAATCACTCTCTAAGCTATTTACCTTGATGTACAATAAAAATGCTCAACCCTTCCACTAACTCTGGCACCAATGGAGTCTATCCCTGAACAAATTTGTAAAGACATGCATTAACAACCTCATCTAATTTAATTGAAGATAAATTTGCAGCCATTTTTAAATTTTCTTCCTATTTAACTTCATCACCCTCATTGTCTGATCTACCATTAATACAGAAGGCATTAAATTGACTCGGCGAACCTATGAAGATCAGTTCTTCAACTATCTGAACCACATCAAATTCACATCTAAATCAGATTTCAAACTAATGTAGAAAAAAATGAGCATCTTGTGTCAAACCACATAGCAGTACTAGTTCTGTAAAAGAAACAACATATCTAAAATGTTCATTCTCTCCATCAAATCCTTCAATTTAAAAAAACATCAGTCCTCTCATACTTTGTTGAATTTTACTAATTAGATTCTCTACAGTCTTAAATTTATGCAGCAGGAAACTCAGATCTTCAAATCCTATACAAATCTGTACAAAAAATCCTGCTTAAGAGCCATCTTGCCTCGGCTTCTTGCTTAATTCCGAATACTTCCCACCCATGAGCTGCAGAATTTCTTCCCACAACCCTAAACAAGCATCCGAAGAAGCTTGGGCGATAAGATTAGAGCTACAAGCCGCAACCACCCAATAGCCCAACTCAATCTCTTCTCTCAACTGATCCAACTGCCACCCCGCATACCCCACGAAAAACCTGAAATCCTCCGCTCTCAGTACTCCCTTCTTCACCAGTTCCCCCGCCTCGTCTAAACTGTTTCGAGTGCCAAAACGAACTCCTGGGATCACTTGTTCCAGGTTCGGCAATGGTGAGGATTCTCCAGTTCTGAGCAGGAATATGCTAGATTCGAGAGGTCCACCAAAGTGGAGCGAGCAGTCGGCGAATGTGGAAGCGAGGTCGGGATTTGAAGGTTTGATATGCTTGATCTTCTTGTTGAGCAGACGGTTGATGATGACGCCGAAGGGACCTTCCTGGCGGTCTCGGGTACCGGATCGAAGAAGAAGGACTACAGTTCTTTCGAAGTTGCGAACACCGTCGAGCTTTTCAGTGGCGACCAGGACACAACCTGTCTCCGGCGTTGGGAGAGGGTGCGCCCATTTTGAACTAACCGGTTGGGCTGTGCTATCGTGTGTGGGAGAATCAGAACCTAGTAAGTTCACCTGTATGATTTCTCAGTGATTCGTAATTGGAAAGCTTAACATGGAAGGAAGTTTGAATTTTTTAATTAAGTTGAAAAACTTAGTGAGTATTTGCAGAGATTACCAAAAAAAGAAAGGAAGAATTGCATAACTACCTTTCAATTACAATGCATTTACATATCTAACACCCAAACTTTGATTTTTTACACACGACACCTTAACTATGCATGAAAAGGCGTATTTCACATTTTAGAAGTTCAAATGGTGCAGTTTTAGATGTGATATGAAAGATTGGGGTGGCCTACTAGTAAAAAATATATTTTAGGTGTTAGATATGTAAATACATAGGAATTGGGTGTATGTATTTAAAAGGTCCAACGAAAGGAATTGTAGGCGAATTCAATTCAAAAAACAGCCTCGGATGTACG
The DNA here is from genome assembly GCA_002079205.1 of Phalaenopsis hybrid cultivar. Classification (NCBI taxonomy): domain Eukaryota; kingdom Viridiplantae; phylum Streptophyta; class Magnoliopsida; order Asparagales; family Orchidaceae; genus Phalaenopsis; species Phalaenopsis hybrid cultivar. The sequence goes on along the minus strand of JXCR01130923.1, from coordinate 3,570 downwards.
GACGATCATTTGAGTTAAGCATGAACAAGCAGACAATAAATGTATGTAATAAAAGCCATAATAATCAAGAGAATGACAGCTATCAGCTAATGAAGATATCTGAACATGTCAGGTGTCCAATACCATGACAGATATATACTTGAAAGAAAGGGTGTAGTTTGTCCCAGAAAGGTTAATTCTGTTTAAATTATTGAAATTAATTTACTGCTTTATAGCGATGTTGCCTCCATAAATGTAAGTGGGATGGGAGAATTTCTTTAGAGAATTCAGATATCTAAGACCAAGAAAATTGTTTCATTGGGTTATAAAAACTTACCTGCTCCAGAGCAACAAGACTAGCTCTAAAATCTCTCCAATCTGTCAAAATGTTCTTAGGTTTAATGGGGTGATCATCAGATGTTGATCCACCATGTTCAGGATCGGATTGCTCAGGACCGTCTCTTCCAGGGATGGATGGATCATTGTTTCCTGCAAATTCAAATTTTAAGTGAATCATACATGTAAAAATTAAAGTTTACATGTTAGATATGTAAGTACGAAAGCATTGAGTGGTATGAAAGGAAATCTTCCTATCATCGATCATTGTTGCACATAAACTGACAATATGAAGCGTCCTGAACAATGGGTTGAGCAAAGAAAGCCAAAAGGGAAAGCAGACTAATGCAATCCAAATTTTGCCGATTCCCACCAGTCTTTAACCAAAGTACATGAAATAGAAGTATCATGTCTCACATTTTTCCCATTGATGTCACTCACAATATCAATTCCAAGAGCATTGAACATTTTCTGCCTTAACTCATTAGTTCCCAATCTGCCTTAACTCATTAGTTCCCAATCAACCAAGTTTTGTTGTTAACCGGATGTGTGAGTTTTGACCAAGCATTGGCAACATCAAAGATGCTAGGGGAAAAAAATCCAAACTTCTTTTTAACTAAAGCAGGCGTGATTCAGCCTATGAGCAAAATAGGATAATGTAGGAGATAGGCTGCCAAACCGTACTACTAGTGATAGCTTGGAAAGATAAAGAATATCGGAAACATAAGCAAAACCCATAACTTGATGACATTATGGATTCATGCTCAATGTCATTTTAATTCAGATGCTTATGAAAACATCTAAATAAAATGTTTAAATACATCAATTGTCCCAAAAAATAACTGCAAAAAGCTTCCATAGAGATCAAATAGGGAAAAATATTTACGCAGGCTAAATCAGCACTTGCAACAAGAAACGTCACTTGTAAACAACGAAAGAAAAGAAAAGGACAAAAATAAAAAAAATGGAAAATAAATATTAGTTGAGCTTCTACCCAAGCCTAGAATAGAGTGCTAGCAAAAGAAAACACATGCAAAAGGTTCACAAAAAAAAAAAATCTTTACACTTTTTTTGGCAACCACATAGAAAAATGATTGTGCTCCTATTTTGAACATCTACATGGATTATCTCATGTATGGATTTTACGTTCCTGTCGAAAAGGATCTTGATTTTGATGTCAAAGTGTCACGCCCGAGGCTTGAATTTAACCAAGACATAAACGGATGGTCGGACGAAGGAATTAAATTTTTTGATATTCTATTTCTATCACTAACAGTTCAATATTCAAATATTCATGAAAGTGCCGCTGAAAAATAATTTAATTAACAAGTAAATTTTTTATCTTTCTGGTTGTTATTCTCGCCTCATGTACACATTAACTCATCTTCTATAAATCTTATTCAAAAGCTTAAAATTTGAAAAAAAAAAAATGTTAAAACATAATGAGTTATCTAAAGATAACTCTGGAGCGATCAAACATCTAAACTACAATAACCCAATGAGAATAAAACAATATACATATTGGTTTTCATATTTCTATAAAAATATTATAGTAATCTAATGTATGTATCAATGACATGCACTTAAAAGAAAATAACTTAAATTTTTATAAGCACGAAATTTAATATTTAACTTTATTTTTACTTCATACTCTTAATATTCACATTTATTTTAGGAGCACCGTCAAAACATAACCTAACACATCTCTGACCGATATCATCCAATCGACACAGCGATCCGTAATCTACTTCCCATGTAGACTTGAGCATTGGGCGAGCCGAGCTTAGCATTGGTCAGGCCTATTCGGGCTTTAACCTGTCAAAGCAGGTTCAGGTCGGGCTTGAACCCGGTTTCTATTTACAAATTCATAGCTAGGCCCGCCCATTAAATGGATTGGGCCGGCCCACGGGCCACCAGTGGGCCTTAAAAGAAGTGATTTTTAATACAAAAACTCATTCTCATTTCCCTTAATTAGGGAAAAATAAATCAAGATAATTTTGCTTAAATTTAACTTGAATGAGCCTCTAAATTATTATTATTATTTCATACAAAGAAAGTTAGCTCTACCAATTTGTAGTGCTAGTTTTTCTCATACATGAACAAAAAATTAACTTTTATGCTTGCTTTAATTAACGTTGAGTTGCATCATAGGTTGTTGATTTAAAATATTAAAAAATTATGTAATATGAACGGTTGAAAGAACTTGTGGTAAGAGTTTTAAATTGATTTTATATAAACAATTTTTTCTCATAAATTCAGGTGAATTTAATAGCAAGTGTACACACACTTAATATATAAGATTTTAAACTGAGAAGTACCTCGACATGTAAATACATAGTAGTTGAGTATGTATGTTGCAAAAATAATAATAATAAACGCCCTAAAACTTGCAATCACGAACTATAATTATGAGACCTGGCTATTGTGCGTGACAGGCTTGAAGCAGAGCGTGCCAAGCCCACTAAATTTCTATTTTTTCATAGCCAATCCCGCCCATTCTAAGCATGTTTATAGCATGTCTGTCGGGTCGCCTGCCCAATGCCCACGTCTATTTACATGACTGTCTGAGGTCAAAAAGGGGCCCATACGCCTCTGGTCGATATTCTCTAATCTGCACAACCATTAACAATCTAAACATCACAATTCTCTAGGATGGCAGGATAACATCAACGCGAGCAGGTACACTGATGTCCCTTTTCTATACCATTAGGGGGATGAACTTTTCTTAGTATGGGCATGCAAGCATTCATATATGCATTACTTCATTCTTTCATATCATATACTTTCTTATGAAACACTTTACTTCTATCTACTGATAAATAAATGCAATCTTACTAAACTATAAGTCACGAAATAAATTGATATATACACATTTACTAAAATTCTAACGATCAAAGAATAATGTGACGTGTGTGTGTGTGTGTTGGGGGGGGGGTGCATGTAATAATCTAATATCCTCCTAGACTAGACAAGTATGCAACTATATTTATCATACATACATCATGACTAACGATATGAATGATCGGAGTAAATTTCATTGACAAAGACAAAAATAAAAAATACAAGTATGAAGATATGTAAAAATAAGAAACATTACTGTACCATACTAAATTGAAATTGATTTGTCAAAAGAATTTCTCCTTTTAAATCAAAAAACAAATTTCTTATCCTACCAACATTCTTTCTTTCCTTCCTCCTCTCCCTCTCCTCTTATTCTTCTCCTCCTCTTCTTATTCAGCATCCACCCCACCCCCC
>JXCR01130921.1:82357-110967 GCA_002079205.1 Phalaenopsis hybrid cultivar | reverse complement strand
GAAATTGTGATGATCTTTTCACTTCGATCTTAATTTACTTTCAATTTGGTCAATTGATTTGTTAAAATATATTGAATTTTACAACTAAAGTGAAGATTACATCCAAGATTCAGGGAGGTCAAAACCCTTGGAAGTTGGGCGCAAATAAATAGAGAAATAATATTATCGGGCGTATGACTAAAATCCCCAATTTGGTCCTATCGTTTGGGTACTGAAGTGTAGATGTTAGCCCTCAGGTGAGAGGAACGTAGGAGCTCCAAAGTGAGAGTCGGTATCCTCCCACCCTAGCCGCAGATTTAGTAAACAAGCGTAGGATTAGTCAATGTTCTTTATGCCTGGACCAAAGGGTAAAAAATAGGTATGCTCCTATTTGAGGATTAGTCAATGTTCTTTATGCCTGGACCAAAGGGTAAAGAATATGTATGCTCTTATTTGACACAATATAAATTGAACTAATTCACTTTATCCATTCACTATAATTTCTTGATAAGGAGAAAGATGATTTCTTATATGTTAAATATCACAATTAAACCCTCCTCAGTATCATTAGTTATTGAAATTATCTATTTATTTCAATTGTCTATTAGTGACAGATAAGCAAATTGAACTTCATTGTTGTGATTAAAGTATTCCATTAGAGCCCTATATTACTTGAGCAAGTTCTAAACCACTCCCTGTGGGATTGATATCTAGTACTCCATTAGAGCCCTATATTACTTGTGCGATATTATTACTCCCTGTGGGATTGATATCTAAGACTCCATTAGAGCCCTATATTACTTGAGTGATACGCTTGCGTTGATAAGTGTGACTTTACAATTATTGAATATTTATTACATCCATATTTATCTTATTGTTGATAAGTGTGACTTTATTATTACGTCCATATTTATCTTATATTTTAAGCATATAAAAAGTCGTCGGTCAAGTTTTTGGCGTCGTTGCCGGGGATTTTAATCTTCTAGTAGTGCTGTCAAATTCTTGTATTTGTTGGTTTATAAAAAAGTCGCAGTCAAAAGGGGAATGACGTTTTCTCATACTTGAACTTTTCGTCAACAAAAACCTTTATTTTATTTCATTAATTTTACTTTTGTAAGTTTAGCAACTAGTTTAACTTAACTGTTATAGTTGTACATCTATATATTTAGTAGCATTTCACTTGAGTAGTTTAACTTCAAACTTCGTACTTTACTTTGATTTTATTTTTTATTTTAATTTAAGAATAGAATATTAATAGATAGAGTATATATATTTCTAGCTTTCCAATGGGATTGATATCTAAGACTCTATTAGAGTCTTGTATTACTTGAATGATACAAATACTTGTGTTATATGTAGAAGGGAATTGAGAGTTTAAAAGAGGTTTTAAAGATAAATTATTTTCATTAAAGTTAAATTATTGTTTGGGTTACATTGCATATTTATTATTAATTTAATCCCAATTTTTCGTGCATCAGATATCATAGCATAGGGGTTGATATTCCCATTTTGCCTTCTACCTCTTCTATGTCTAGTTAATTCTTTTAGACTAGTTTTCTTGGATCCGAGGGAGAAATCCCTCAACCTGTTTACTGTGTATGAGATTTTTTTTGTCCCTCTGGGGATAGTTAACGTAAAGGCCTTTCAACATTTTGTTTATTTCTGATGATGACACTTCAAAAAATAACTAATCTAGTTTTGATCCCATAAACAATTCTCAAATCTTACACAATCTCGATGGGTCCAATAATGATCATAATGACATTAATAATGGAAATGATTTCAATGATAATGAAAATGAAGACAATATCGCTACACTAGAATTTCAAGGAGTATCGATTTCTATAGGATAGGAGTCATCAGACTTTCAGACAAAAGAATTGGGTGAAACACCCTCAGAAAAAGCTATCTTTGACTCAAGAACAAGAAGAAGTAATCGAAGTCCATTTATGGAGTGGGAAAATTCTGCCTTCAAGAACAACTCCTAAAAAAAGAAAAATAAACGGTTGTTGGCATCAATTTTTGGATGTCATAGGTGTAAGTTGTCCACCTGCGATCGACAAAAATTAGCTATCGCGTCGCGCACGAAATTGGCTAAAATTGACCCGTTCGTCGGCGAAGTTATCCAGATGACCTCAGACGACGAAATGAACCACATGAGTGCGTCCGAAACGTCGATTTCATCTACGAAGGACGCTCATTTCACCACGATTTCGTGGCGGGGTAAAAATGCAAAAATTATTGTTTTTGACCAAATTGCTAAAAAAATGGTTCAAATGACCTTGGATGACAAAATTGACCATACCACTGCGTCTGGGACATCGATTTTGCCTAAGGATGATACTAATTTTACTGTGGTGGCGTGTTCGACGAAAATGCACCGTAAACTCTATTATTATAATAATAAAAAAAAGATTTTTTTTTGTTCTTCCTTTTAAACCGAACNTCGGAGTTCCCTCTACGTCGGTGCCGCTTGCCGCCTGGTCTTCGACTCTCTAGCTGTAAGCATCTTTGCTCCACCACCACCTCTCTTCTTCCCTTGGTCAGCCAAGTTTATCTCCCACGCCGTCCGGCGCTCCTCGCCGTGGAATGCTCGACTGCCGGCGCTCCCTTCCGTGCCAAGACTGTTATCCAAGGGATCCTTCGTGCAGGAGCTTGATGGCTCTCCCCATTTTGACCATTTTCGCTCGTGTGTTTCTCTTTCTCACCAGCGACATTTCATCGGCCTCCCACGACATTGGATTTGGTGGGGGAAGCTTCTTCTCCTTTAATTTCCTCCCCCACCAGCAAAGTTTTCGTTGACGAAGTTATCGTCGAGAGCATACTTTATCCCGTTGGATCTGTCCTTTTTTCCGTGAATATCTAACCTTATTTTCCTTCGATCGACTTGAGGCTTTTGGGTTAATTTCCTTTGGGCGATCTTCTTCGTCACTTCATTTTTTTTTCTTTTTTTTTTCTCTCGTAATTTTCCTGAAATCAGACCTTGCCATGACCATGGATCTCTTCACAAGCAAGCTTTCTTGGATAAATTTGTGATCTATTTCTTCCTAAAATTTCATCCCTTGTTGTGATTCTCTACTGAATCACACAAAATGGCTTAGGAAAGTTGCAATCTAGACAAAGAAGAGACTGAAGTTCTCAAATCCCCTCCATTTTCTTCCCCTCCTTCGTCATTGTCGAGCAACCCATTTTTGAAGGTATATTTTGGTTATATTTTTATCTGCCAAAATTATTATTTTTTAAATACTATGCATACCTCATTGCCTCTTTTATTATTTCGTGCATGTTCTACGAGACAATTGACGCGCGTACTAGACCACCATCGGGGTTCGTCCGGAAAACGTGGGCTCTCTTTCCCTCTGCATAAAAAGGATGCATCCGCAGCCGTCACGGTGGTGAGATTATCTAAACTCCTAGCTAGCCTTAGGTTTAGTGGTGTCTAGGCATGTGGGTTCGATCGCCCACACGGGGTGCGTGCGCCGGCAGGGGTCAGCGCGACGACGTGCCTGCGTGATGGATCGTCAATTTCCTAGAGCTAGCCTTTAGGTTAGGACTTCCTGTGCGTAACCAAACGCCCTCCGTAGAACTGAGTGTCTCCCATTTGTTGTGAGCCTTAGCACAAGTCCCGATGGGTTGGAGTCCCTCACTCCCCTTGCTTTGGGTTTCCCCGGTTTTACTTGGAGAAGCTAGGAGGTCGGACTTTGCAAATTGAGAGAAGCTCTGTAGCTGGCTCACTTTGCAAAGTCTGGAGGAGTTCGCAAAATGTGAAAAGCTTTGTAGCTACCACATTTCACAACGCAGTGGAGAGTTTCCCCCTCGGAGATCCGGGGAGAAACTCCCCACATTTCCTCACCAAAACAAGAGGTGGAGATGCCGCATTTCCAAGGGTCTAAACCTTAGGTTTCCTATGTGAGGTCGTTAGTACGAGCGTGACTCGCTATCATGTGTGGTCATTTGCACCTCATTGTTTGCATATGTGTGTCTTGCATTGTTACATATTGTGTGTCATATATCACACTTGCACCTTGCACCTTGCACCTTGCACCTTGCACCTTGCACCTTGCACCTTGCACCTTGCACCTTGCACCTTGCACCTTGCACCTTGCACTTGCACGATGCACTTGCACTTGCATCTTATATCTTGCACTTGCACCTGTACCGACACCACTTGTGCCTCGATCGGTTATCCCAAACCGATTACATCACTTGTGTTTCAGCCGGCTACCCCAGCCCGGTTGGCACAACACTTTGTTTTGACCGGGTACTCCACCCCGATCAACCGACCGCTTGCTCCTTTGCATGTTGTGTATGTGCATGTATATGTTGTCTGCATGATTGATATCATCTACTTGAGTTGCATACTTTCGAGTCATTGCCTTACCGACATACCCTCTTTTCGGGCCCCTGCCTCTACGGCATGCCTACCTCCGGGTCACCGCCTTACCGGTATACCCTCTTTTCGGGCCCCTGCCGTCACGGCATGCCCATCTCCTGGTCACTGCCTTACCGGTATACCCTCTTTTTGGGCCCCTACCACTACGGCATGCCCATTCCTTCGAGTCACTTCCTTCATGACATACTCTTTATCACTACTTATATGTTTTGATTTATTTGCTTTAGCATTAGCATTTGCATGTTTGTATGGATAGCGAGTCAGGTTCGTTAGGAGAGTAACCCCGTGTTGGTCGCGATGCCTTAACGAGCATTCCTTGCTGGGTTGATCCCAGTGAGCAATGCGAGTTAAGTCATCGGGATTGACATGAGTATGACTGTGCTAAAGATCTAATAGATCTAACTTGTGTCACCGCTCTTTGTGACACCCTTTAGATCCTTCAGATCTATAGAATGGGGCTGGTACGAAGACCCCGTCAAAGTCATACTATACTCACACTTACCCCTCACTCATATATTAGGTGGATGCACTTTCTCGGTAGATGGTGTGCTAGGCTAGTATTTAGGGTGCTAGATAGTCTTTTTGATGCCTGGCTATTGTTCTCTGTTGGATTGGTTGTCCTAGCCAGGTTCCTTTCTTTTGCATATGCTTGTGATGTGATTGCATGTTGCATATGTGTGGTAGTATGTTAGGGCGTTCTTCTGCAGTGAGCCATGCCTATTTTCATACACACACACAGGTACCGCTATGGGGAATGATTTCTGACTCTTTTGCTTGCAGGTGCTATTAGCTCCCCCCACTTTTAAGGCATGGCTCACGATACGTTATGTGCATGTGAGTCCCGCTGACATTTGTTTTAGGATTGAGTCTTTTTCTTTTCTCGATGTATTTTTTTTAGAGTCTAGGAGAGTCTTGTAGCATAAATAAGATACGGGCACGAGTTCCAAGACGGTAGCATGGGAACCATGTGGAGGGGACCAGGAGCACATGCTCGTGCCCCGTTCTTAATTGCATTTTTATATTGATGTATAGAATTAGGACCGGGCATGTATATGCGGAGTCCGACCGCCCTTTTTCTTTTCTGGGATATGTTGCCGACCCAGCGGCACCTGCCTGTTTATTATTTTAACTTGGCTTGTTTTATTCTTTACAACATGCTGAATGTCTGCACTTGCATGTGTTTTTCCTTGTTTTCTTTCTCTGTTTTTTATCTGGAGATTTCGAGGATATCATGTGTTTTTTCTTGTTTTCTTTCTGTGTTTTATCTGGGATTTCACGATACAACATAGGCTCATTAAGGACCCTAAAATTGTAATTTTCTACAAAATCCTAAATAAAACATTCAAGATAATTAACATTTAGGATTAAAATATTCGGGATTTAAAAATTGCAACATTTACTTTCTTTCATATATTAATAGGGCCTCCATAATACTTAGGATCATTCTAGATAACTGCATTCATATTTGCATGTCCCGAGGAGGAGTCCCCGTACTTTTCCAACCTGACTGGCCCAGCATACCTTCATATAGGTGGTTGTCTAGTGCGCCCAGGGTGTTAGAAGGCTCCCCGACCCAGACGGGGTGTAAGCCCTTTTGTTGGAGTGTTTACAGCTTTGTAGCTGAACCTCCGCTTTCTCTTCTTTCCAGAGGCATCCTTGTCACTTCGGCAGGTATAAGTCCCACCTCTTGGAGCTCCAGCTTATAGTTATAGGATAGAGTTTCTTTCCTTTGACCTTAGGGCTACCGAGGTTCCCGTGGATGATGCAATTCACAGATTGCTGACCGGGGTTTTCAGGACGTGTTGGGTCGACCCTTTTTGTTTGGAGTGTTTCCAGCTTTGTAGCTGAACCTCCATTTCTCTTCTTTCCAGAGGCATCCTTGTCATTTCGTAGGTATAAGTCCCACCTCTTGGAGCTCCAGCTTGTAGTCATAGGATAGAGTTTCCTTCCTTTACCCACCTCTTGAAGCTCCAGCTTGTAGTCATAAGATAGAGTTTCCTTCCTTTGACCTTAGGGCTATAGCTCCAGTTTATAGTCATAGGATAGAGTTTCCTTCCTTTGATCTTAGGGCTACCGAAGTTCCAGATGCAATTCACGGATTGCTGACCGGGGATTTCAGGACGTGTTGGGTCAACTACCTTCACGATCAGGTAGACTTAGGGTTCTAGTAGCTGTGTATGACGGGTCTGTGGTACCCCGACCCAATTACCTCTACCTATTAAGATCACTCTACCTTCCTTTTTGTTGAGCCCCTTTGAGCCCTGTCGCTCCTTGACCTCGTTGATATCACCTTGACGACCTGCCCGATGCCGATGAGCTGCCGCCCATTTGGGATACGACGATTTGTCCTCTGCCCTTTGGCCCGGATGTGCTTTGACGTATTGGGAAATCCCCGTTAAGATGATTTAGGTTAGTCCGTGGGCCCCGTGTGTTGATTAGCCACTACCCATTTGGGATGTGAGAGACTCACTCTCTGCCCGATGGCTTAACATGAGCTTTGAAGCATTAGGATTGTTCCCACACAGAATAACCTTCTTTTGGTTACTTATACCCCAGGTTTAAGATAATATGAAGCGAAAGCTCCTTTTATCGAGAGTATTCTTGGGTATCCCCCAAAATGTAATTAACCAGTAGGAACACGTTCCTCTGGGAGTGCTCTTGACCCCAGAACAGGTACATACACCTGACTCTCTGGTTATGGGTAGTCTATGTAAATACTTCTTTCGCGGATATTGGTTTAAGATGCCTCCGCACGATCTTGTTTGGACGGACATTCTTAACCTATCTTTGCGAGATTTATCGCACATAGACTCTCCACGTTTTACTTTTTCTCTTGTTTGTCACTTTGTCGTATGTCACTTCTTATTCGGTTCCTCTCCTCTTCAAATCATTTATATGGTTCGGGAGGGAGATTTATTTGAATGTGGGAATTATATGACGATCGACAAGCTGGCGACTCCTTTTAAAAATAAAAAAGGAGAAAAAATGAACGGAAAACAATGGTCGTGTTGGAAGATAAACTTCCACCGGTGCAGGAAGGACTAACCCAATAAAATCTAATAAGTTTTATAGCAAGGTTGACTACAATGTTCTAACCCATTTAAGGAAATTACCAAAAAAATTGAGCATCAATGATGCCATCACTCTCTCTAAGGAAGTGAGAGAATCATTAATAAATTCCCTTTTAGACCTTGAAATATGTTTAGCTCAACTGTCTAGTACTTCCTCAGATGAGGTTTATTTATTGGAAGTACCAGGAAAGGTTACATTCTCTGATGATGTCTCACTATTGAGCATAACTGAACATAATCACACACTGTACGTCATGGTAAGAGTTGACAATATCATGCTTTGAAGGGTGTTTATTGGCCCTGATGATCCACCTTAAGATTACCTATTTTAGTGCAAATTTTATGATCATTTATGCATGTTTTTAGTGATATTGAACGTTAAAGGAAGATATTTTGCATATTTTTTTGTTTCAGGTACATGGAATGGACATTTGGAGAAAAGGAGCAAAACAAGAGCAAAAATGATATGGAGCCATAGCGCCGTCTCTTAGTGCTATAGCGCCACAGACGAGGGCAACGGGCGTTGTAACACCAATAACTACCCTTCTAGAAGATCCATTAAATTTGGGCAAATTTTGAAGGTGTGTTTAAAGCAACCCTTGGCTATTTTCAGGATCTATTAATATGAACAAAAATTGGACAAAATGGAGGAATTTTTGGTAGCATTTGAAGTCCCACCTTAGTGTTTAAGTGTATGTTTTAGTGTGCTTTGTGTTTTAAGAGTAAGAATTTTGAGATCTCTTCAAGGAGACTCCAGAATTTTTGTTGGGGAGAAGCCATAAGGTAATCTGTATTTGTGTTCGAGTTTTTGTTTCTAAGACTTAGATTTTAACAAAAATTTGGTGATTTTATTTTATTCTCCATAAATTATGAGTAGTTCCCAGGTTGGTGTAGACTACACAGGTTTTTGACCCCATGGAACCAAAAGAACCCATCATGAGACATATCATCTCTAAGGATGAGTTGAGGCACATGTAGAAATCATGCGGCAATTTTTCCAACATTTGTATAAATTCATGGTGAGAAGAACAACATACTGGAGGGCATGCAACTGTTCAACAGTGTATTCAATAAGGAAGAACAAGAGATCATTATTGAACACGTAATGGAGGCCCACAATAAAGGGCAAACTGGATATCTTGAAAAGTGAACTTATTTGGAGCCCAACTGATAGAAATAAGGAAAAGGCAGGATCACCATACAATATGGCTGTTGCTATAACTTTTTTCTGGATAGTGACTCAAATCCCTCGAGCATCTTAAGATAGTGTCGAGTGGAACTGATGCTTTTAATAATAATTTAAAAAGTCAAGAGACTGGTGGCATGGAGTATACTACTTCCAGACTACATCCTCGATAGCTACATCATCAATATCTATAAAGAGGGGGATTGTATTCCGCCCCACATTCAAATTCATGATTTTGAAAGATACTTTTTCACAATTTCTCTACTGAGTTAATGTGCCATACTATTAAAAATTGAGATACAAATCAGAGAACCCGGAGAATTTAGGAGTTCATTTCGGTTACCCCTTTAGCTTGAATTTATGCTGATTCTACAAGAAAATTTGCCTAATGTGGTGAAACATTGCATTCTAGGGGTGGACCAACAAATGATCTTAATCACACTCAGAAGAATGCGCCTTAACAAGCGCCCAATCCACTATCACCCAAACCAAAACTTTAGTGATTGTAACCTCTAGAGCTACTGTGACCCTATGAGCACCCGTACACATGAGATATACTCGAAAGAGATTGCCTCTGGTAGTATCTCAGAGTGCAAGGTGTTTGTAGTTGACAGTGTAGTAAAAGGGATCACTACACAATGAGGAGCTTAAAGGACCAGTAAGATGTTCATGGACAGAGATATGACATGGATGATGCTAGATGTTGTTTGATGTCCTTGTTATAAGGACATTATCATTGATGTAGTATTGGACATCTCTGATACTATCACGTTATCATCAACGTATTTTGGACATCTTTTTATGAGAAGAATGGAGTTGAACATCCTTCTTGCTTCAATTGGTTTTTTGTCACTAAAAATTTCTTGTGCATGTCCAAAAAAGCTGAAGAAGGCACCCATGAATAAAACAAAACTGACATTAACTAAAAAAGGGATAAAATCCCACTAAATGACATAAAACAAATTCTTGACAACTACACCAACTAAAAGAAAACTTTAGGCAAAGTGTAATTTTCTCTGGATGGCTGAAACTTAGCATATAACTTAAGACATTTAAATAAAATTTCAATGACATCACAAACTAAAGACAACTATGAGCAAGGTGTAATTTCCCACGGGTGGCCTATACCTAGAAAAATTTTAAGAATTTGTAACAATTCTTAACCAAAATTCATATCTGTGTGATTTTCACACCATTTTCTCTCTATAGTTGGATTTACAACCCTCCTGACATGAAATAGCAGCTTTCCTCTAACTCACATGCTCACCTCTTAATTAGGATGTAAGTCCATCAACATTCTTTTCTAATGAGATAGGTACATGAATTTGACATCTTCCAGAATTGGTATAAGACTTCATGCAATGGAATATGACATCCATTATCCTTTTCACTATTGGATGTAAGGCCCTCCTGACACTGAATCACGGCTTTCCTATAGCTTATATGTTCTCCCCTTAGTTAGGATGTAAGTCCATCAACATTATCTTCTAATGAGACAAGGACATGCAATTCAACATCTTTTGGAATTGATATAAGACCCCCTTCAATGGAATATACATCCATTATTCCTTTTGCTATTGGATGTAAAGCCCTCCTGAGACAAAATCATGACTTTTCTCTAGTTTACCTGTTCTCATTTTAGTTAGGATGTAAGTCCATATGCATTCCTTCCTAATGAGAAAGGGACTTGACATTGACACTTTGATGTTGTTGAGACACTTTGTAAGATCCCAATACTACTTTCCCCAACAAGTTTGGAAATTAGATATAAGGCCATCCTGACACAAAATAACGACATTACCTTCTGAGCTAGCCAATCCTCTTGTGTAAACTTTGCACTGGAATCTTCAACAACAATCTAAAACATATTTCTTGCCCTTCCTTGGAACATTTTTAACATATTGAAATGCTCTGTAACTTTACTAACTAGTTTGGTCAATGTCAATATGTTCAACATACCAGTACTATACACCACACATAATTGGCTCTATTTGTTGACCTAAGTTTTGCAAGGACTCACCCCACTTACTTGCACATGACCTTATACAAGGATTGTTCTTTCTTGGGCCACACCAGTGCAAGTCCAAGCTCCCAACCCTTTGTTGAGTGACTTTAGGATTTTTATTAGGTTAGAAACCCAAATTGACCACCATGGGCTGGACATGCTCTAGGTCACCCAAATCAACCTAAAAACCATAGAAACTTGCCTAAGAATCCTAGGAACCACTTTAACCATGAAATCCACCTTGGGAGAGGTGTCTACCTAAATTGATTGTAGCCTAACCCTACCAAACACTAAAAATCACCCCAAACCTTAATGTGCCCTATTGAACCTAAAATTTGATGAAAAATTTGGATGGCCAAAATTAATTATGCCAAACTCTATATTAGCCAAAAATTTGACCAATTAACCACCTTGCTTTCCAATGGGGCCTCACACAACATGGTCAAGATAAACATCATGTAGTGAGCCCAATTGTCATAAGGTCAACCATATTATCATGGACTCAACCCCCATAATTCTTTTAGTTACTTAATTAATTAATTAAAATGATATTTAAATCCCCTTTAGGCTTATGCTAAGAAGAAATCCCAACTCAATTAGCTTAGGTCCAACCCTAAGGGAAAACCCAACTAATGGCCCATGGCTCATTCCTATTGGGTCACCCATGACCCAATAACCACCTAACATGATGTATGGGTGGCACACCAAGCCAACTAAGCCAAAATCCACCCTTAGTTGGTGGCTTGTTACTCTTCTTAATGTCTCATCATGGGGGAGGCAACACATGTCACCTAGCCCAAGCCACCTTGGACCAGCCCTTGATGAGTCAAATCCAATAAGCTCCGACTAGTATTATCCACCTAAGTAGCCTCCAATCAGCTTAGAGTCCTCTCCCATGCCTCCCCCATCTCCATGCACATCACCATGGTCAGGTATGTCAAGCCACTATGGAAACTTGTAGAAATCTACCCACTACCCAAAAATCCTTTGAAATTCCTCCAAGATTCTCAGAGGAGCCACCCAAGCTTCTCCAATTGTCGTAGAGCTCTCCCATGGCCTCTCATCACTACTTAGAAAAAGAACCTGAAAGCCTTTGAGAAAGACCAAACTTTCCATCTAGCTTCCCAAACCTCTACCTCTCAACCGAGAAAATCTCTCTCTTTATCTAGGAATTTAATCCTCCATATCCTTAAGCCACCAAGACCACTTGAAAACCCTAAATTCTCAATCCTAATCCAGAACAAATCTAGGACCTTTGTGATTCTCACTTATTCAAAATAGAGGCTTCTCAAGCCATCTAACCCATCCAACACCAATATGATCCCGGTGAAATATAGTTGTGTAAAAATTATATAGTTGACTCTGCTATGCAACGGTGCCAAAAGCTTGATGCAATATTTTATGAATTAGAAATTTAAGCAATTAATGTTGGGATTCTATGCAAGTACACGTATTGTTATCAAGTAATAAAGGAAATTCTATTTAAGCCCTATATATCGATCCCACGGGGAAGGTTTAAATTTGAAATGATAAATTTATTAGAAAATTCACAAAAATTCAAAAAAAAATTACCATCACTAATTTTGAATGTTGAGATATTATTAGAAGTAAATTATTTAACTAATAACAAAACTAAAATACAAAGTTTAAACGGTAACTACTAAACTATTAAACTATGTTTATGTGATGAAGATTTCTTATGTGAAAAAGCATCTTACCCAATACAATGAGATTTTGGTAAAATGAGATGAGATAAATGGTTTTAATATGTATTGTGCCAAATAGAATCAGTTTTAATTTTCTAATCTGATACAGTGTTATAGAAAATCATTGGCTAATCCCAGGTTTAGTCCCAAATTTGTGACTAGGATAGGAAGATACTAGCGCTCACTCCAAAGCTCTCATTTCCCTTCACCTGAAGGCTAACTCTCGCTTCAGTTTTTAAACACTAAGATTAAATTGAAGATTTTAGTTTGTCACCCTAACGATTCTCCAATTCTACACCCAACAAAGTATATTTCCCTATTTATTTTCACTTAATTCCATGAACAAAATTTTCCTTCATGGAATCAAATGTGATCCTCACTTTATTGTAGAACTCATACTCCATTTCCCGGAACATATTTTTCACAACATATTTTAACAATTCATATGGTCAGATTGAAAAGTAAATTAAGTTTGGAGTTGAGAAATCATCACAATTTATTTTATATTTTAACATTGGCACTTCCATATTATCTCTTCATTTCACCATGTCTCAGAATAGAAAGAAAGATAAAGAAAACTATTCAGACTTAATGAGAAAGATACAACAAAACATAAATCTCATATATAAAAGAAAGTTTATATAATACTAACAAACAAACAACACTTATTTGAAACTCTTTCTCAAAGAAAATTCTTTGTAGCCTCTACTAGGAAATGTAGGAAGAAATCTCTCACTTTTCTCCTTCTCTAACACTCTTAGAGAAGAGTTTGCACTTAATCTCACCACAAAACTCTAAATTATAAGAACAATGAACTCTAAATGGTTGTGGAATGAAAAATGAAAGAATGTGCGATGCGTAGAAGGCTAAATTGGGGCGATGAGATGTCAGGAAGAGTCACTTTTCTGATCAATTTTGTCCCCAAATAAAGCCTAGAGTTGGTTCACCAATAGGTGCCTCCAAAAACTCTTTAAAAAGTGTCCAAATTTTTTGAATCTTCTAGAAACTGGGGTTGAACTAGCATTGACACTTTCGGCGCCAGTGTTCCACAATTTAATTCGATGCTCTTTGTCAAACGACACTATCGGTGCAGCTTCTAGCACCGTTGGCGCTGAACAAATTTTCAATTTCTTTATTTTTTCTCCAAATTTCATCATCTTTGCTTCAAGTCCTAAAATTCAACAACCTACAAGAAAACATAAAAATAACTTCCATTAAAGTGCAAAATCACAAAAAATGACTATAAAATATGGGTCTAAAAATATATATATTTTTAGTGTATCCAACCCAAACCACCATTTTATCTAGATTATAGCTAGGTCCAATTTTAGTTCAAATTGAAGCAAGGAGTAGGTTTGTGACATCAAGCCAAAGCTCTCTGTCAAGTCCAATCGAGGCCACACCACTTGGGACAAGGTATGGAAAAAATCCTTAAAACTTGCCTCGAGTTCGGTTTCTTGTGAAAGAAATGGACACACCATGCTCATTGAACCATATAGATTTGTTCATATGGTTTAAGTGAAGCTATAGAAACAAACCTTGAATGATTTCATTTAGAATTGAGAGAGATCTAGGGTTTGATTATCGATGGTTCTCAATTTGTAGTCTCGCGGGGATGATGATCTGATGCCATCCATTTGCGTGTATTAGAAATGGATGAAGCAGATCGAGTTGAACCACCAAATTGAGGGGAGGAAAACACAGAATCATGAGCCACCTCAGCGTCCGCATGGAAAACACATCCAACCGATGGAAAATGCGTGGACTTTCAAAGCTTATGAGGCATGATGCGGAGCCGTGTGGATAAGTAAGAAAATTTAATTTTTTGAATTAAATAAATCTAAAAAAGTAAATAAACCTTTAAGAATTCATAACGCGGTGTAGAAAAATCACAAAAATAAAATAAAAATACCATGGAGCTCAATGAACATAGGGGAAAATAACAAAAATAAAATTGAAAATAATTAAATTTTCTTTCATTTTTAATTAATCAAATACTCTAGAGAGTATTTTAAGTATTAAAAACTAAATGTAAACTCAAAAAAAATGAAAATTTAAGGGATTGTTCCCCCCACCCTTAGGAACATTTTGTGATTATTTTAAGGTCAATGGAATTCCCTAAAATTAAAATGACTAATTTCTTGCCAAATATATAATTATTTTAAAAAATAATTAAAAAATCTGAAAATAGAAAATAAAACTGAAGATTTACAAGAAAATTCAGAAGAATAAAATTGATCCCAAAATATTTGATTTCGACCTTTGAAAATTTAAAAATGAAATTTAAGAACTTAGGCATAAAAATGTAGAAATTAAAAAAATTGGACTTTAGCTCAAATTGTTCCAAAATTTAGTTTAAGACATTCAACCGACCCTTGGACTTTGGTCTTAGGGTATCAACAACATGGTTACCACCTTTAATCATGAGGTTGCTCTTAATGACCTAGGGTTAGCTCAATTTAAACCTAAATTTGGTTTAGGCTTAGCATAACTCAAGCATAGCCCATTATTTCATAAGTAGACTCAACCTGACTAGGTTTAGGTCTAACCTTATTTAGCCTTAACCCTAAACTTTAGGTCTAACCAACATTAGATCTAAACTTAAACCTTAAGTCTAACAGAACTTAGATTAACCTTTTCCTTAGGTCTAACCCAAATTAGAACTAAAATGTATCTATACAAACCACTTTAGGCTTAGCATAATTTTGAACCTTGCTAGGTCCAATCCAAATTTGTTCTAACTTCAACCTTAGGTCTAATTAAGATTATACCTAAATCAAAACCCTATGTCTAACCCAAATTGAACCTAACTTCAACCTTTGGTCTAACCGACATTAGATTTAAACCTTAACCCTAGGTCCAACCCAAATTAGACTAAACTTCAACCTTAGGTCTAACCAATATTAGACTTAAACCTATACCTTTGGTCAAACCCAAATTGGACCTGACCTCATCCTTTAGGTCTCAACCACAATAGACCTAAACTGAACCTAAACTCTAAGCCTAATATAACTTAGACTTAGTAGCTATCATTTTAGGTCTAACTTATATTGAACCTAAACTTACACCCTAAGTCTAACTAAACTTAGACTTAGTTTAATCTTTTAGGTATAACTCACATTAGACCTAACCTTAACCTTTGAATCTAACCTACATTAGACCCAAACATCAATGCACCCTCTTGGGTCTAACCTACAATAGACCTAAATATCAACAACCCCTTTTAACTATAATCTATATTAGACCTAAACCCTAAACTCCCAAATATTAACCAAAGCTCTTGGGTCTAACCAAGATTAGACCCAAAACATCAACCAACCCATTTTAGGTTTAACCCAAATTATACCCAAACTTCAACCATATTCTTATATTTAACTAACATTAGACTTAACACTAGGCCTAACCTAAATAAGACCTAACTCAAGTCCTTTAGGTCTATTCTAAACTAGGCTAAACTCTAACCTTTAGTTCTAACATGACTTAGACCCAAGTTGCTAAAGAAATGCAATGATGGAGAAATTATTAAAGAAAATATCATACCAAGCATCAAATTGCTACTGCTTATCATCCTCAGATAAGTGGTTTGGCTGAATTATCTAATTATGAAATTAAAAGAATATTGAAAAAAAACTGTGAATCAAACCAAAATTGATTGGTCGGTGAAACTTGACTATGCTTTGTGGGCTTATAGGATTGCATATAGAACTCCTATAGAAATTTCCTCATACAGGCTAATATCTGAGAAAACTTGTCATTTATCATTTGAACTTGAGCATAGAACATATTGGGCTATTAAAGAATTTAATTACAATTTAAAGGATGTTGGTGAGAAAAGACTATTGCAATTAAATGAGCTTAAAGAGATAATGAATGAATCTTATGAAAGTGCTAAGATTTATAAAGAAAAAGATGAAGATGTGGCTTGATCAGATGATTCTTACTAAAAATTTTGAGTCAGGGCAACAAGTTTTGCTATATAATTCAAGTTTAAGATTATTTTCAGGCAAACTTAAGTCCATATGGATGGGCCCATTTATTGTGATAAAATTATATCCATGTGGAGCTGTGGATATCAAAGATACTGAGAAAATATTCAAAGTGAATGGTCACAGGCTGGGGGATCAACTTAAATTGATTGATCTTATGTTGTTGGGCCAACCATACTAAGCACTGGTTACATGGGGCTGACGACGTTAAACCAAGCACTTTGTGGGACGCAGCTCAGAGTTATCTGTGTGTTTGTTTTGAATTTTATGTTGTTGTGTTTGACTTAGAAAATTCTGATAGTATTTTGAATATATAATGATTTAGTAATGATTTTAAGACCTTAATAGATGACTTAGACATGCTAGAATGAGTTTTTTTAAGATTAAGCTGACTTGTGCTAAATTAAACATCGACTTTTAAGCTGACGTTAAGATGACTAATAGTTTTAGGCTTGGTATAGAGCCTATAAATAAAAGGGAATGAAGAGAGTTCTCACTCCACTTTGATTTTAACCTTAAATTCTAAGTGAAAAGTGAGTGTTCTTAGAAAGATATCATTTCTAGAGAGTGATTTGAAGGAGGAAGCTATGAAATAAATTTTCATTAGTCAAAGTGCGCAAGAGTTATACAATGGTTTCCTAACTATTAATATCGAAGGGATAACAGAGAAAATCACTAAAATTGAGGCTGACGTGACTTCAATTGAAGCTAAGGTGATGAAAGTTAATGCGCATCTGGAGCATATTGGATGGCAACTTAAGATGTAATTTAGCTAGACCAGTTTTATTCAAGCCAAGGTGATGTGTCAATATGCATGGAGAATCAAATGATTCAAAATAGTGTTTAATTAACTAAAAATAAGATATTCATCAAATAGACTTAAAATTTATTCCACATTATTTACCTCTGTTCACTGAGCAAGGGGATATTTTTATTTTATTTTTGTGATTTTTCTATACAAAGTTATGAATTTCCTAAGTTAGGGGTATTTAAATAAATAGGAAAAAGCCCTATCTATCTATTTAAACTGCGCGTGCTAACTAGATCCTAGGCAGCTCAGAAGGCATGCGTGGCACGCTTTGGTTGGACGCCTCCATCCATGTAGCTGCTGACTCGACCCGTGGTTTATGTCCCGAAGCGCTGTCTGGCTCTATCTCCTCCGTCCATTTGATATATGCTTGATCAAACGGCTCCCCGTCATTGTCCCTGATAGAATGATCCTGTGACCTTCTACACTAAAACCTTAAGATCTTAGCCTAGAATTAACAAAATCACTTCAGGTTTGATCCTATGGACTCGTTTAAGTGAGACGAACACATCCATACGACAATCAAGAAATCAAATTGACTCTAAGAAAATGGAGAATCAAAATAGGCTCGGGAAGAGGTGAGGTTTTATACCTTTGCTCTGAGAAGTGAAGCTTCAATCAGAGGGTCTTGGCACGTTTGTTGGGGTCCAAGGAGACTAGGCATTGAGTCCATAGTCTTGGTATAAGGCCTAGGTGTGGATTCGACCAAGCTCGAATTTGGGTGTTGGCTTAGAGCTATGGTAGAGGCTCTGTGGAAGGGGGATTTGATGGAGCTTTATCTTCTTTACACTATTGTGAAGGTGTGGGTGCAGTCAATTTAGGTTTGGTGGACTGTGGAGGTGTATTGGGTTCTGTCCTGGTTTCCGACAAGGTCTCAAGCTCAAAATTGAGCTCCGACAGTGGGAATTGGTGGGGAAGAATAGTTGGAATGCACTGAGGGGATCTTAGGGAAGCTCTGTGAGAAGTTTGGAGAGGTCTCTCTAAAAAAATTTTAGCACACCTCCCATGGCCGTGGAGGTGAGTTTTTATAAAAATGGTCATGGGGTGGTTCTCAGAGCATAATTTTGGGTGCATTGTGGTGCTTAGGTGGAGGGCAGATGAGCTCTACAACTCAATTTGGCTGAGTTGGCCTCTAGGCTATNTAGTGCAATAATACCTAATTTTGGTAAGGATATCTTAAGCACATGCATTTTTGGAAATAATATCCCTTGATTTGGGGGACCTTTGGTCCATGACTTGATTTAGGTGGTTTCATGGTGTTTTGGCTGGTCACTAAGTCCAACTAATGGCTATGGTGGAGTTAATTTGGTGACTTTAGGGTGGTTAGGTCACATTTAGTGCATGAGTTCAACTGGGTGAAAATGACCAAATCTTAGGTTTGGGCTAGGTTAGCCATGCCAAATGACCCAAATAAATGTTGCATTTAGTGTAGGGGATCATAAGAAACAACTTTGGTGAAGGATGGAAGTGGTTTTGAGCTCAATTGAAGGGTCAATTTGAGGGAATTTTGAATTTTAGTCAATTTGGTCATGTTGGGCTAGGCTTTGGTCTAGCTTGGGTTAGCCTTGGGTTAAGTCTAAATTGATTGTTGTAAATGGTCAATAGGGACCCTATGAAGAGTTTTCAACATGAATTGGATGCCAATTTGGGGGGTTAAGGCAATCAATAGGGTGATATTTGGGACTTAGCCAATTTGGATAAATTTGGGAATTTTGGATTTAGGCCAAAATCAAATGGATTTGAGACTTCACCAAGGCCAACTGTTTGGGAATTTTGGATTTAGGCCAAAATCAAATGGATTTGAGGCTTCACCAAGGCCAATTGAATGTTGATTTTAAAAATTGTTGTTGACAAACCACCGAAAAAATTAATATACATGGAAAGCCAACAATAACAATTTTTGCATGCTTTATGTACCTCAGAGCTGTGCAAATGGTTGAAAGCTCGCAAGAATCGTTAACTTTTCTTTTTTCTTTTCGGTTGTACAACAATTCATCCTTCTCTTGTTTTTTTTTTAAATAAAAAACAGATCAAACTCTCTCCTCTTCATAAAAATAGCATATCATTTTCCATCCCTTCTAATTGAGAGATTAATGTTCCGGTTGTCATAGCTGGGTATTAAATAAATTAAAGTTAATTACAGCTTGAACTTAATATTAATTGCGCAATTTATATTACATAGCTAATGAACAATAAGAATAATTGAAATCATATAACTGAAAATCAACCACTTAATATTTGTAATACATTTTGATGCGACAAAGGTGTTTTTGGCTTGACAATAAGTTGAAATAAGCAAAAGACAGAAAAACACTATCCACTATTCACTAATTGATAAGTTAGTAATCAGCCAATTTTATAAGGTGACGGTTGAACATTCATTTTAAAAGAATTCTTATGGATTTACATATATAACACTTCAGAATTTGCGCGTATTTTCTGTCCGGACACCTGACGTAACTTTACCTGCGGCGCATGTTATTCCTGAGCTATTTTTAGGTTATTTTTTTGTGGTTATTTTCAATAATCCCGAAATAACCCAAAAATAAAGACAATGAGTTATTTCTGGGTTATTTCGGGATTATTGAAAATAACCCAAAAAGTAACCTGAAAATAACTCTGCAATACTCTGCGCCACACGTAGAGCTACGTCAGGAGTCCTCACAAAATAATTTTTGTAAGAATTTGCTATTTACATTTATAACACCTTGGTATTAGAAATTTATTCATAAACACATCACACATGTTTATTAGAAACTCATGCATAAAAAATGTTTCTTCGAACTTTTCAATGGGATGATACAGATTTGAGTGTCAGGAATATTAATATTCAAGTTTGGATTGTATATGTGTAAATGCATGTAAATGATCTTAAAATTTAATCATGAAATGCTTCAATTGAACTTAGTTAGCTAAAATACGCTAAAATGGAAAATGAAAACCAAGCAAATAGATTTTACCATTTTAATCTAGCATCGGATCATTTTAAATTTGTTGAAAAAATAAGCAGGGTAATTTAAATGTATAGTATTTAAAGTATTTTTAAGTTCTTTCATTTGGTGCAAAATAAATATAGGAATTCTGTTGCGTGTTGGAAAGTTTGCCATAAATTATTTACTTGAAAAAACCAAAAAAGACAGGGCCTAGCTCAGTTAAAATAATCCACTATAAGTGCGTATATACAAAGATTTATCATTTTTCTCACAACTAAGAAGGTATGGGTACAAGTTTACACCTGATACGACATTTATTTGTATACAACACAAATAAGCATTTGGGAGTGACGAAAAATTAGCTTACTATGAATACAACATTTGTAGGCAGTAGTTACCACTGGCTAGAATAGAGTGACGACATAGGTTGGCAGTTATGTAAACTTAAAGTTATTGCTGGGTCATCAATACGACCTTTTATAACCGTATTTAAGATACAACATTAACAAGGAGGGATCATCCATGACAGCGAGAAGGGACGTCCGACAAGCGATGTTCGACTCTGGTCAGTGGCTACAGAAGTCCGAAATTGTCATCGGATGTTCAATATGGTGTTGCACACTGCGATCGCATTTGTGATATGTGTAAGCAATAAGTGTTGCCAACATAAGCGATTTGGGGTGGTTGAAGGTGGTCAACGGTGATCGACGGGCGGTGATCGATGAAAACTGACAGGAGGAGTTCGACGATGATAAGCGGCTATGGTTGGATGTTATCACCAAGTATTTATGTAGAAATAGCTATAGAATTTATCTTCTTCCTTTTCCAACTCAAGTGAAGAGAATGTGTCTATTTAGAGTCTGTTTAAGGCAATTGCAGCTTATTTAAAAGTTGTTGCGCAACAGTTGTGATAGGATGTTGTTGCGCAGAAGTTGTTACGGATAAGTTGATTGTCTCTTTGTTTTTTTTTTTTTGCAATTTTAAAACAATTGTGATGCAGTTGTTTCTGTACAAATGATCATTCCGCCCACGTATTATAATTCTGTTAACAATAGGATTGTTCATACTAGCACATTCCATACTTGAAAAAAAATATCCAGTTTGAACATTACAAAACAAAAATAGACACCTCAGTAAACAGTAAGTAACACGACTATCAAAATTTAAAAAAGGACAATAAATAAAAAGTAATAATAATATAATATTATTTTTAAAATGCAGCTGATATATGTCACGAGATAAGCTGTCTTTCAAAGAAACTTTTCACGCCCGATAACTATCAGCGGTGGAATCCTCCAGCCCATCTGCTCACCTAAAGAATTCACAGTTTTCTGTTTTTCTCCTTGTACACATATAAAACTGTCTGCAAATTAATCTTTCGCACATTCATCATCAAGGACTGCATGCCTATACACATTCTACATTGTCACTTAACAGTAAAAGCTTACAAATTAAAAAAAGACATTTGAGTGTAGGGAGCACCAAAAAACTATAAATTTGAAATTACAAGAATGGTTTTTTCATTACCTTAGGACATTACATACCACTCATATATAGGCATCTTGATTTCATAATCAAGTTGTAAGACCTACTTTTCTTAATAAACAATAGCCTATATTCTCTTATTTCATGAGACCATCCTTGCATGGTTTTTTTAACAATTAGATGGGTTTATATGATAACCTTATACAGGCAGGTTTGTAAGTCTAGTCACGCTGGGCTTGCTTAACCCCTTGTAGAATAGTGTTATGAGTCCCTGTTTTGTTACATTTTCATGTTAGACTAGGTTTTAAGGTTCTACTAGTTTTAGTGGATCTCATCTTTAATCTTAGTATTATGAGATTATTTGTTAAGTTACCATATAATTCCTATCCTACATGTATTTTTTTATGATGGAATAACATAGGATAAGTCTTAACATTCTAATAAAAATATCAATTCAAATTCTAAAATCTCTTCAATTTTAAAATTCATAGATCTAAAAAATATGATATTTGAAATGTTTTTGAGCTTCTTAGTATCATTGGTACGTCCTACTATTTCTTCTTCGGTGGTTTAGAAAAGAGATAATTAACTTTAATTTATCCCATTTAAAATTCCAATTGAATAAATATAGAAACCTAAACCCTAAAATTCATAAAGATATAACCAAATTTTAAGCTAGACTCTTCTTAAGAAACTTCTATTTCCCAAGACTTAATTAAGTATAGGGATTTGCTCTTATAGCAAGTTGGCAACCTAAATTAGTGTAAACCTTACCTAGGCTTTTTTGTTAGGTGGGGACATGATTTGTTAGTTTAAATGCATACCAACCAAATGTGAAAATNAGATATAACCAAATTTTAAGCTAGACTCTTCTTAAGAAACTTCTATTTCCCAAGACTTAATTAAGTATAGGGGTTTGCTCTTATAGCAAGTTGGCAACCTAAATTAGTGTAAACCTTACCTAGGCTTTTTGTTAGGTAGGGACATGATTTGTTAGTTTAAATGCATACCAACCAAATGTGAAAAATTTCTTTATTTGAATAACTAAATGCATCGTAAATTTATATTTCTATATTTCAAGATAATGTATTATTTTTATCCATATTTTATTATTTTTAATAATTAAAAATTGGAGATGAGTGTGGCATAACATAAAATAAACCAACAGATTTTTCTAGTGACTCTGATGGGAACTAACTTTCTCTCCATTTTTGGCTTGTGATTTTATTTGCATACATCGTTAGTGTGTTTGTACCCCTTTATTGTCCATACTATCTTTGTTATGTTAGGTATCTTGCCCATTTTGTACTTGAGTAAGTATAACCAACATTATTTCTTTGATTCAATAACCACATGTTTAAGCATTTCTAAATAGGAAGGTTCTAAAATCTCCAAATTCTAAACTTATAGTAAAAAAAATTATTTATTAAGATAAAAGGAACTCAATTAAAAGTCAGCACTCTTTAATCTTGGATTGGGTTCACACTTACTGATCTCTCCTTTTTAAAATCAACTTTTTTTTTTCTAATAAGTTTGCTTGTTTATGTATAGAGCATTGATCATTCATGAATTCATTCCTTTNAACTAACTTTCTCTCCATTTTTGGCTTGTGATTTTATTTGCATACATCGTTAGTGTGTTTGTACCCCTTTATAGTCCAGACTATCTTTGTTATATTAGGTATCTTGCCCATTTTGTACTTGAGTAAGTATAACCAACATTATTTCTTTGAATCAATAACCACATGTTTAAGCATTTCTAAATAGGAAGGTTCTAAA
The DNA here is from genome assembly GCA_002079205.1 of Phalaenopsis hybrid cultivar. NCBI lineage: Eukaryota > Viridiplantae > Streptophyta > Magnoliopsida > Asparagales > Orchidaceae > Phalaenopsis > Phalaenopsis hybrid cultivar. The sequence continues at coordinate 87,637 of JXCR01130921.1, read as the reverse complement.
ATCTCCAAATTCTAAACTTATAGTAAAAAAAATTATTTATTAAGATAAAAGAAACTCAATTAAAAGTCAGCACTCTTTAATCTTGGATTAGGTTCACACTTACTGATCTCTCCTTTTTAAAATTAACTTTTTTTTTCTAATAGGTTTGCTTGTTTATGTATAGAGCATTGCTCATTCATGAATTCATTCCTTCTGAACTTTCAAGCATTTCTAAAATTGTTTAAAATTATTAAAAGGATTAATATTCAAAAGAAATTTTTAATTCTTGAATCTTTCCATTATGTCAGACAAGATGTAGAGTTTGCTTCCATTCTGAAAACTTCATGGTCAATATGGAGAATTGAATAAATTGTTTCAAAATTTTAAATTTCAAACATGGCCTCCCTTAAATTGATTTTCTACTTCATGACTGGTTTGAACCTTGTGGCCAGTAAGAAAGCCCTATGTCAAGGAGTAGTTATTAACTTTGACATGATTCTTAAGGACTTATAAATGACTTGTGATAACCTTGATTTTACTTTTGTGAATCCAAAATTATGAAGGATAAGATAATGTTTATAGAGTTTAGTTTCAAATCAGAGAAGAAATTTGTTTGGTAGTTTCAAAGGGATCAGTTGGAAAGTTGTCTTAATCTAAAAATTCATTATTTTAAAGCACCACTTAAGTTTGAAACATTGAAGATGAAGTTAGATGCAATTGATGATGTGTCAATTTGATGGATTAAAATGTTCCTTTTCATAACTTTAAAATTGGTTCTACTTTGGTGTTTATACTTTTGACTTGAATGCAAATAAGGGATATGAACAAAAATTACATTAAGTGAAGAAATTAAAGATTGGATAAATTTATGTTGAGTTGAAAAAGATGAAATGTGAAGAGAGATTCATTGTCCATGATACCTCTCCTCTTTTGGGAGGTAGTTGGTTTCTTCCTCTATATACCGCAAACAATGAAGAAGATATTTAGAGGGTTTTTGTTTTCCTAGAATGATCATTTCAATAAGATTGCACCCACGACATAAAGAACTTGCAATTTGTTGGGGTTCATTCTATAATGGGGAAGTTAGCCTAAACCTAAGAGAAGATANTGTGAAGAGAGATTCATTGTCCATGATACCTCTCCTCTTTTGGGAGGTAGTTGGTTTCTTCCTCTATATACCACAAACAATGAAGAAGATATTTAGAGGGTTTTTGTTTTCCTAGAGTGATCATTTCAATAAGATTGCACCCACGACATAAAAAACTTGCAATTTGTTGGGGTTCATTCTATAATGGGGAAGTTAGCCTAAACCTAAGAGAAGCTCTATGGTTTAGATTCTCAAAAGGATGAGATTTATTGTATCCCATGATATGAAAACGTGGCTTCTACAAGGGAGAAGCCAGATCATAGGCTTATGAAGCCTGTTTTAAGGAATATGAAGAACAAAGATGTTTTACCTCTAAGGTTTTCCGTTAAGCTTTTTTTTAGAGTTTAACTCTTTGTTATTACTACTGCACATGTTTTGCCTCCAAAGCTTTTTGCCAAGCTATNGAAAACGTGGCTTCTACAAGGGAGAAGCCAGATCATAGGCTTATGAAGCCTGTTTTAAGGAATATGAAGAACGAAGATGTTTTACCTCTAAGGTTTTCCGTTAAGCTTTTTTTTTAGAGTTTAACTCTTTGTTATCACTACTGCACTTGTTTTGCCTCCAAAGCTTTTTGCCAAGCTACATTTAGGACCCTGATTACTGGTTGTTTTACTCCATGTCAAGTAGTTTCCTTTTGATGATAGTAATATATCATCAAACATAATGATTGGTCCATGTGTTTGCGACTGTACCCTTTTATGTACATGATGACATTGTTACAAAAATTTCAAATTTCCNTGATTACTGGTTGTTTTACTCCATGTCAAGTAGTTTCCTTTTGATGATAGTAATATATCATCAAACATAATGGTTGGTCCATTTGTTTGCGACTGTACCCTTTTATATACATGATGACATTGTTACAAAAATTTCAAATTTTTCAGTGTTATGGCTCAAGAGGTAGGTATGGATACCTAAGTCACTAATACGTTATTAGAAAAGTATAAATCTGAAGAACTGTGTTAAGAAGGAAGATAAAAAATTAATTGAGTTGATACTATTCAACATGAGATAGATATGATGGGCGCTCCTCAAGAGTTTGTGGATATCTACATGAAGATTGTTAGAGGAAGTTCAAAAGAAGAAGCTTTCAAGAAACTCAAAATATAAATTAAACAATTAAAAAGAGAATGAGCTATTGAAAGAGAAAAAGTGACGGACTTGGGTGAGGTTTTGGGTAGGCTAAGAAAAGAGGATAGTGGGTGTGATTTTGGTAGANAAGCTTTCAAGAAACTCAAAATATAAATTAAACAATTAAAAAGAGAATGAGCTATTGAAAGAGAAAAAGTGAGGGACTTGGGTGAGGTTTTGGGTAGGCTTAGAAAAGAGGATAGTGGGTGTGATTTTGGTAGGGGTTTGGGTAGGAAAAGTTAAAGTAGATGGTGAGAAGATTGTGGTGGTGTTCTGGGTATTGAAGAGTGAAGGAGAGGGCAAGGAGATTGTGGTGGTGTTTCAAGCATGGACGTGTGAGGGGAGGGTAAGGAAATTATGGTGTTTCGATTATGGAAGGGTGAAGGAGAGGGTTGGGGTACTGTAGTGGTGTTTTGGGTATAGAAAAATGAAGGGGATGATGAGGGAGTTGTGGTGGTGTTTTTGGGTATAAATGAGTGAAGGATAAGGTAATGGTATTGTGTTAGGTTTTGGTATGGAATAGTGAGGGAAAGGGTGAGGTATTTGTGGTGTTGTTTTGGGCTTGGATAAGAAGGAGATGGAAGTGGTAAGGTAGGTTTCGAGTAGTGTAGAGGAAGTGGGAGGAAAGGTGACAAAGAAATGACAACGGACTGTGAGATTTGGCTATAGTGTGAGAGGAAGAGAGGAACATAGTTGTATCCACTCACTTTAAAGGGGATCTTACTGAGCATTCGAGGTGTTTTAAAGTATGCACTTATTGTCCGGTTGCTCTCTGTCGACCATCTAAGCTCAATTGGCTTTAGGTTTGTAAGGCATAGCTCAACCGGATGGGATTTGTTTGGTTAGTTTAAATCCGCTCGATCGGTTGATCTTGATCAAGAGGGGGTCAGTTGATTTGATACAGCCTAGNCATAGCTCAACCGGATGGGATTTGTTTGGTTAGTTTAAATCCGCTCGATCGGTTGATCTTGATCAAGAGGGGTCAGTTGATTTGATATAACCTATTTGTCGATCCTTGACCACTGATAAGAAGCCTCTAGGCGTCATGGGATGGTTGGAGATGCAAGGGAATCAAAACTTCCTTGGATTGGCTCTCATGTGATAGTTGGCTTGGATATTATTTTGTCTCGTTTCTGAATGAATAGCGCTGACACATTTTTTATGTATATGTGTATAAATTATCATTGTTTTAAAAAAAAAAATATTTTTTTAAAATACAAATTCTCAGAACATTCCTATAAATTTCCTTGAAATGATTAACCTCCACATTGTTGAGTAATTATTTTATTCTNTGTGATAGTTGGCTTGGATATTATTTTGTCTCGTTTCTGAATGAATAGCGCTGACACATTTTTTATGTATATATGTATGTATATGTGTATAAATTATCATTGTTTTAAAAAAATATATTTTTTAAAATACAAATTCTCAAAACATTCCTATAAATTTCCTTGAAATGATTAACCTCCACATTTTTGAGTAATTATTTTATTCCGAAAATCAAAAGTTTGCTGAAATTCCATTTTTTAAAGGTATTGATTCCCAAAAATTAGGTAGCGTAATCATAATCACCTGTAACCACATAAATAGATTCATAATTAATATAAGCTGCACGTCAATCTCTACTTCCCAGTTGCTTCTTTAGAAAATGACCGAAATTTTGATACTTTACATTATAATATTTAAAGAAAAAAAAAAGGAAAGGAAAAGGAAACGGAGAAAAAATAATTTAGGGGCATTTACATATATACCACTCAATTCCTATGTATTCATAGGAGAAAATATTGCATCAGGACTCTGCAAGTAGAGTTACTTGAGGAGTCTAATAAAATCACGTCACGTGGAGGTGACAGGAAAAAAAATAAGCTCTGCCCGGTAACACAAGAAAATATTTCTCCCGTATTATTCAGATGCTATTGTGTGTTATTTAAGTGCTATTATGTGTTATTCAAGTGTTATTGATGTGTTATTGTGTTATTATAACATCGAGAATATTCCTAAAACACAATAACACAGAACAATACTGGGGGGGATATTCTCATGTGTTACTGAGCCGATTTTTTTTCTGTACATCCACATAACGTGATTTCGTTAGACTCCAGATGCAATAATTTTTCGTATTCACAGTTCTAACTCATATATTTTATATTTTATATTTATGTCACCCAAATTTTCATATCACATAAAAAAATTTTCCATAAATATAAACATATATCAGAATTCATGCTTAGATGTTAGATATGTAAAAACATAGGAATTAAATGATATGTATGTAAATTTTCTAATAATTTAAATAAATCAAAACACTTGAACTATATACCAATATTATAAGTATTATACAATAATTCACGACTTCATGAATGCTGGCTTTAATAAAGAGCTTTAGGTGGAAACCAACAAGCAATTTCGAATATGCGGGACCATTTTAGCATCCATGCTCCTTTTGATTTAATGCCGTATGAGNTAGATATGTAAAAACATAGGAATTAAATGATATGTATGTAAATTTTCTAATAATTTAAATAAATCAAAACACAAGTATATACCAATATTATAAGTATTATATNAAAGTAGATGGTGAGAAGATTGTGGTGGTGTTCTGGGTATTGAAGAGTGAAGGAGAGGGCAAGGAGATTGTGTTGGTGTTTCAAGCATGGACGTGTGAGGGGAGGGTAAGGAAATTATGGTGTTTTGATTATGGAAGGGTGAAGGAGAGGGTTGGGGTACTGTAGTGGTGTTTTGGGTATGAAAAAATGAAGGGGATAATGAGGGAGTTGTGGTGGTGTTTTTGGGTATAAATGAGTGAAGGATAAGGTAGTGGTATTGTGTTAGGTTTTGGTATGGAATAGTGAGGGAAAGGGTGAGGTATTTGTGGTGTTGTTTTGGGCTTGGATAAGAAGGAGATGGAAGTGGTAAGGTAGGTTTCGAGTAGTGTAGAGGAAGTGGGAGGAAAGGTGACAAAGGAATGACAACGGACTGTGAGATTTGGCTATAGTGTGAGAGGAAGAGAGGAACATAATTGT
>JXCR01130921.1:58816-75852 GCA_002079205.1 Phalaenopsis hybrid cultivar | reverse complement strand
ATATATATATATATATACTGCTGACAATTCATCAAATTGATGAATATGTGAACGCAAATTTGTAATGATAAAACTTTTAATATTAATAGTGATATGTTGTTACATCCATTTTTCGTAAGCTAATGAGGAAATGAAAATGATGTCTGGATTAGTGAGCGATTAAACAAACTTAGTTTAACAAATACTCGTAATTGCTATGTTATAAACTATATGAAAAATGTAAAAACAGTGTTTATAGTTTAAACAAATGAAGATCCATAAACATTTCACTTCCTTTAATAAAATAATATCATTACCTTAGTTGATGTGCCATACTTAAATAATGCTAGTTGTTTGAATACATTAAACAAGCATGAAACACAATGTGAATTATCCATGTTGATTTGGCCAGCAGTTATAAATCATCTGGAATGTTTAGATCAATACGATGTGTTTAAATGTACTAGGGAATGTGACTAGATGTCGCTTTTGTTGATCTAGATGTGAAGCATATATATATATATATATAAAGGAAACGGTATTCGAGTCCCGTGAGCCCCAAATACCGCTTCCCCTTTGCGCTCGGGCACTTACGATTGAGTGTCGGGCACTTACGTCATTGTTCTCTCTATCTCTAGGGTCATCTAAACGTCTTCAATATATCTCAATTTGTTCGTTAAGAGTTTAGTCTTTCAACCAAGAGGACATGAGTTCAAGGATTTTGCAAATACGGTGTGAGTGTATTTGCAATTAAATTCACTCGAACTTCTTAGGATAAAAAATAATCTTGCCATATTTATTTGACAAGAAGGGACAAAAATATATATAGGCCCTTAAAAATTGAATTTTATTCATACATTCATTCACGCTTCACTATAAACTAAGACATTTCATGAAAAAATAATCTTCGCAAAAAATTCAATCTTCTTTTATCTATGGTGGGAGGAAGCAGGCAAACGTTCTTTATGGCATGCGGCATTCAGAGGCAGAACCAACCTCTTTTTTCAATAGGGTTAACTGCCCCAATAGACCCAACATGGGAGGGGCTAGGACAACGAAGGATAAAATGATCATTCAGGAGCGGCAATGTTTATATTTCTGGTCGGAGAAAAGACCAAATTGCCCTTTCCTAAAAAATAAAAATTTGAACTTGAGGGAAGGGGTGGGGGGGCCAATTCCCCCCTTGTACCCTATCAATTGCTCCCGTGGACCCTACCTAAGTCGTCCAACCCTAGCAACCTTCAACAACTTCATTGTAAATTAAAATTTAAAAGTTTTAAAAGCATACCATTCAATTTTCATATATCTACATATGACCTGTCTAACTCCTAAATTTCAGTTTTTACACCTTATCCATGCATCCAAAGGTGTATTCCATTTTTCAAAGTTAAAATAGTGATATTTTTTTATGTGATAATGAAAGAATTCACTGGTATCCTATATAAAAGCGTAAAATTTAGGTCTTACATATGTAAATAAATAGGAATTGAGTGGTTCTCTTAAAATTAAAATTTATTTTTCTCGGTCATGCAATTATTATTATTATTATTATTTTGAAAACTATACACATGAGACATAGCAAGAGTTAAATTCTAATTTTCCATAGCTTTGTTATCCCCCTAAACAGATAAATGTTAATTAAAGCAATAAGCATGATATTGGTCAAATTTATTTAACGGTCATTTCTTATTTAAAAATCATTGTTGGGTTAGAAGCAGCAGGCTAGTGAGATGCATAGCCCGGTCAATGCCTGCCCTTTTAAGATAAATATTATCAGGCCTGTAGTGTCGTCTTTCTTCAATGGATTTATGTGCCACCGAATAATATTTTTAATGTACCAAAAAACTATAAAAATTAAATAAAATACTAATATTTTTTCTTAACATTTGTTCCAACATTTGTGTGGAAATATCAACTACATGACAATGTCAGTGCTATATACAATTGAGGGTAGAGATGTGACTATCCATTTGCTCATTATTAAACACATTGAGAAATAAGAGACAATATGACTGGCTCCACCTTTTTAACATGAAATTACTTGAATTAGATTGCTAACCACTTCGATGGAGAAATGAACAATGTGTCCCCCTCTCATTAGAAAAAAACAACTGATTTTGACTTGGTTGACATATGTGCATGGCAAAGCTAGGTTTTGGAAGTATTCAGGTGGGAAAATGACGTTTTTGTTAGTTTCTTATGTGGAAATTTATGGGAAATTTTACATGCAAACCACTAAATTCGTATGTATTTAGGTATATGACATTTATATTTTTATTTTTTAAGAACATGTTATTTTGTCTGTGCATAAAAATGTCTATTTTGCTTTTTTTGGAAGTCAAAAGTAGTGGTGTTTTAGTGGGTGATATGAAAGATTTGGGCGGTGCAAATTTAAATATTAAAATTTTTAGATTTTATATATGCTTATACATAGGAATTTGGTGGTATTTATGTGAATGCCTTAATTTTGAATATTGTATTGTTGAATCGTGATTTGTTGGTGAATCACGTTGAAAGAATAGAACATAAGAAGAGAGAGAGAGAGAATGAGTTGTAATGAACAGTAATATGTGTTGTCTGTCTTCCTTATTCATAAAATGATATCCCTATCTATAGAAGAGATGATACAGTATGATAATATTGCATTTCTGCCTCAACTTTACTGGAGAGTTGTGAAGGATATTCTATGTATATTACATATATGAGTCTATCGCTCGATTGCTCTTTAGCTCACTCGGCTAGCCTAGTATAACTTCGGTTTGGTGAGGCTGATCCGGGCGGCTGGGCTAACTCAGTCTTATCCGTCGACTAAGCTTGAATTAGTTTGGGTTAGCTTGAATGACTCGGTCAGGTAGGCTTTATCAATAAAGTTATCTTGTCTGACTATCAACCCTTGATCCCCGAATAAGGAGCTCTTGTCGGCAAAACGAGGCTAGGCTATTAGGCAGATGGTAAATCACCATAACTCGATAGATAACTCATTCCTTAATCAGGGAAGCCCGTGAGATGATTATACAGCTTTGTTATATGGCAAATTCTTAGTCCATGATGAGGAGCCTTAGGGTCGTCCATGAAAAGTTGTCGATAATGAGGAACTGGATTCTTTTCTTTGGCTTTGATCTATCGGAAGGTAGGACGATGCCTTTGCTTGCTTTTCTTGTAGTGGTTAGATTGGGTACTTACCCATTTTGCTTTAATTCGATTAGTTCTGATTCAAATCATTCGATTGTTCTTTTTTCCTTCTTCTAGCTCGATCGACCTTCGACTTTGGCTTAATCAGCTACATCCTATTAAATAAGTGGGCCTCTTTGTTGTCAGTTTGCCTTCCATTGTTGCACTTTTTCCCTTTTAGATCATTGGATCATTGTTGGATCCATAGTAGCACATTTTTAATTTGCATATTTTATGCCCATGATTCTCTTACTTCTTGAAAGCGATGCTACGATGAGCATAAGAGAATTAAATGTAAAAGATATATATCATTTATTATTTAATCAATGCTTTAATAATTGAACTCCCTAGATTTTTGTGCCCTTAGTCCTTATAAATAGGGTGTGATGGGACTACTTTCTTTCCAAATTTTCTTTGTATCTCTTCGACAAATCCAAGCGCTTTCATGGACAACATCTCAAATCCTTCAAATGAGAACTGGGGTAAGGAAATGCTTCTTATCTCCTTCAGGAAGCCAAAGGGGTGCATGCCTAGAGGGAAAGAAGAAGAAGAAGAAAGTCGTTGTCAAAGAAAGGAAAACAAACAAGCTAGTGGATCAAGTGGGATCATCTAACTCATTTCTTCCACTTCAACGGAAGAAAAACTTGAGGGATGATAGAGGCAGATTAGCTAGCCCGAGTGTCGGTCTATCAAAGAAAAAAGCACTTCAACCTTCTACTGAGACTTAAGACCTGTCGACAAAACAGACTGCTAAGGAAGCTACTGTTTCTTTGTTGTTACTTGGGCTTCAAGATGCTATTGGTGCTCTGGCACTACTCGATGACATTGTAATGTCGATTATAGAGACTATGTTGGATCGACTCCTTGGAATGAAGAGCCTCAGTCTTACTTCTTAAGTTTTAAATTTTTCTATTACCTTTGTCGTAATTATTTATTGGTGTAGTTGATTTAATTGACCTGAGATAATACTTTCCTCTAGCATGCACTAGTGAGGATCGTACTACGACACTTTGGATATAAATTGCCTCAAGTACTAGTCGAAAGAGAGGATGTTGGGGCCAACCTTTCAAACAATCCTCACTAGATTTGCAAGGAAATAGTTAATAGACTTCATGTTTCTCTTAGAATGTTGTCTTGGTGCCTATACAATATTGAGAATTTTTTTCACTCAGTTGGTTGAGATCCAATGAGAGGAAAAGATGAGGAAGGTTCTATCTTGCATGGAAGAGATGAAGGTGGAGATGTTAGCCTTTCATGTAAAGATCTCAGAAGTTCAAGAGGATTTCCTTGTATTGTGGGCTATGACCTAGGACGATTTGATGACCAAGTTTAAGTTTTTGGGAGAATTTTTTTGTGGGAGGCTGCATCAAAATGAACTTGTCCTTGTCACGGTGATTGATACGCAAAAAAAGGTTCAATTTTTCAAATGCTTTTAATGCCTATATTTTGGTGATTTTCAATGATATTGCAATTTAAATGAATGTATTTTGCATATTTTTGGTTTCAAGGACAAGAAATGGAGTTTTGGAGAAAAAGAAGCAAAAATGGTGCAATTTGGAGCAAAAACGAGCAAGAAAGAAAATTATGTCATGTCACATTTCGATATGTCTTTCTATGTTTAATCTCTTTTACACTTCTCACACATTTTTTAATGAAATTACACTTTAAAGAAATGATGTTTTTATGCTTATTTTGTAGGTCTATCTATTATGAACACAACGCAACTGAAACAGAGCGAAACAGAGCCAAACGAAGAAAAATGGTGGAGCTGCAAAGGGTGGGCATCGAAGGCACCAGACCCAGTGCCGACGGTGCCAATGTACAGAAAGTGATGCCAAAATGGCACCGACAACGCCCGAGACGGTTTGGACGCAATTCTGAGTGAATTTCTAGAAGATTCAATGTATTTGGACGCTTATTGGAAGGTTGCTTGAGACATCTCTTGGTAGATTTGTCCCTACACTATAATAGAGTGCTTTCATGTCAGAAAAAGTGGTGTGTGTGAGTGAAAAAATGTGGAGAATGTTTAGAGATCTTAGAATATGAGTAAAAATGTAGATTTCTACCTTTTTCGAGAGATTGGTGAGGGGATTTTGAGAGAATCTGTAACGGAATGTTCTAGCATTGCATGGATCAGCGAGAGAATTTGTGGGAGAGATTTTCATCTTTCTTTCAAGGAGAAAAAACTAAGTATTGTGTTCTTCATTATCTTATGATTTTGTAAACATTTATCTAGTGGATTTGCTTTGATTTAATGAAATTTTTCATTGTGTTTTTTTCATGCTTTGTGATGTGTTTCTCTTATTCTTTCTTCTTTTTTGGAAATAGTGGCATGTAAAAATTATGTTGTTATTTTCCTTTTACTTTTCTTTTGCAATGAGTAGGGTTCATGTTTAGGACATTGGGATGCATGCTAGAAGAAGCTTTAACTATATATTGTGATGGTTTTAATTAAAATGAAGCACTTAATTAAAATAGAACCACATAAATCACCACATTAACAAATGTAGAAACATCACACATCTAAACAACCTCGAATACCAATAGATAAAATTTAATAGAACCTCTGTTTAAATTTAGGAATATGAATGATAACATGATCTATAGACATATGCATAACATGTTGCTCTTATTCCTTGCTTTTAGGCCATCAATAATTGCACGAAAAGGGGAGGTTTGACCCTTGAGAACCACTACCTTATAGAGTGAGTTCTGCCTATGCACAAAAATTGGCCTTTAAAAAAAATTTCCATGCATTCATCATCAAGGAATTACATAACCAAATACATAACCTCCTTCAATGCTCTCAACATAACATTTGATTGTGGTGAGGCATAAAACAATTAAATTTGAAATTCCAAAATATGTTCGCATTAGTCTTAAGGCATTATGCATATCATACATACATAGGCAGCTTGATTTATAATCATGTTGTAAGGCCCACAAATCTTAATAAACAACAACATTTTCTATCTTGCATCATCAAGACCAACCATGCATGGTTTTAAATATGATTAGGTTGATTAGGTGGTAGCGCTTTCCAGGTCGGGTTGTAAGTCATTATATTACATGCTTTCTATTCTTTTAGGATTAGAATCTGGAGTTTCACTTTTCTCAGTGAACTTTGCTCTAGGACTCTAAGGTTATTCATCCAGTTACGATGTAAATTCTCACCTTTAGGCTCTTGCATTATTGTATGTAGTGCAGTCATAACAATGTAATAAAACATTGAGATGAAAAATTAAAATCTTTTTTTCAAAAATGATAAAGGCCAAATAATATGATAGTCTAGGATATTGCTGAGTTTTCCTCAGTATCCTCAAATATCCCCTACCTTCCTCCTTTTGGCTTCCGTTAACATTTACTTTTTCCTTCATGGAAAGCTGAACTTAGAAATTTTATAAGGGCAAAACCACAACATTAATTGAGAGATTTTTTAAGTGGTTTTGGCAGCTTAAGATGTAATTAACTATAGAGGCTTGCCCCTATAAGAAGAAGAAGACCCCAAAACTAATAACAATCATATTTAGTCTCCAGATTATATAAGTGAAGTGACATGTTGGATTTAATCGCAGACTAGTTCGGATATCCAATACTCAAACTCATTGTAAAATTATATTTATACGTTTTGAAGTAGTTTACTACTTTTGATGACACACTTGCTTATTCAAACAACCAAATATTTAAATGAAAATGGCATCCAAAAGCCTAGTATCGGTTAGAGAGCAGTGAAACAACAATAAAACAAGCATGTTTAGGAAAAACCAATTACTACTCAGCTTGATTCATACACTTCCAATGACTCGGTCGCTCGATTCGGTAATCATCTTAAATGGGTTCCACATTATGCGAGGCATATTAATTGGATCTTCTAGCAACCATTGTGGAGGTAATCCTATAAACTTTTTGTTGGGGTGATTTTTGCACTACCCACTGTGGATCTTGACGTTAATTGGTAGGTGACCACTACCAGAGTGTGATCCATTTCAAGCTAGAACACAATTTTTATTTATGCTTGGGCATTGTGAGTTGATTCTTTTGTAATTTTCCAGCCAAACATTAATCTTCAAATTTGACTTTTATTCATCATTATCGATTATGGATAAATTTTACTGACCAGAAATCACGTATTGATATCTATTTTTTCGATGGGGTGAAACCACGATTGGCTGGAAGGGTAGCAATTTCAATCATGAAACATCATTTTTTTGTCATTTGCTTCTTGCAAATCGGTTAGTTTTGATGCATCAAAAGATGAAACAATCAACACTCTTTGTTTAAGATGATTGTATTTGAATGGTAAAATATTTTATATCCCATGTTCAAGATAAAAGGTGCTTTCCTAGTCTTTGTAGAAGGTGTAGTCCAAACCCTCAAAGAATAGACGCGAGAACCTCTCCCCAGTTTCCCTTGGCTCCTTCAACTCCCTTCCTCAGCTAATTCAAAATAACCTTGTTAGCTACCTCGGATTGCCCAATAATTTGAGGGCGATGCATGGATAAAAACTTCATAATGATTCCCTTGCTCTGGTAACTCCTTGGTCATCAAATTATGTCATTTTTTTTTGTAATGATAACATATAGTAGCCTGTCACAACATATTTGATTCATACAGATAAAATTCTAAACTACTTTTGAAGTGATCCAAGTGAGTGTATTGGCTTAGAACCACTTGGAAAAATAATCTATTGCAAACTAAAAGAAATACATGTTGGCCTCATGATGGGGGGAGAAGGTCCAAGGACGTTGAGTCCCCAAACCGTAAACAACCATGGACTGAAGATGGGCTACAATTTGTGTGTTAGTTGATGTTGTAGCAATGCGTAATTTAACATTGTTTGAATTCCTTAGAGAATTCCTTGACATCTTTTAGAATTATTGGTCAGAATTAACCCTATTACTACACTCGATAATCTAAAGTTTTTCCTCTAGAATGGCTCTTGCACTCACTCGAGTGCACCACTTGGAGTACATCTCCTGCCTCATTTTTCCTTATACAATGAAGGTATAATGAAGGAATTGATCTACAAAAAATCTTACCCTCAATCAAGAGATTTTTAATTACTTTAATTTTGAATCTTCTCATATTAGCAACATCCTCTAAGATCTTTCTAGTCTTAAGATATAGGATGTAGCGGTCAACCTAACTAGTTGGCCCTTCGGTCTCCAGCTCCATCGCTTCAGCTTCTTCAATATTTAGTTAGGTATGCTTTTAATAAGAGGAAACCCCTAGCTTAAGTGGATAAACTTGAATAAGAACTATGCTACTTGGTTCTCCTCCTAGGAGATATGCTTGATCATAACGACATTTAACTTTCCAATCTCTAATTTTGCTTTCCTTTGACACTTAGCCATCATGTCTTCTCTAATCATGAACTGTCCTTTAACTTGATTCACAACTAACTATGAGTCAGATTTCAACTAAAGATTTCAAGTGCATATCTTATAAGCAACATCTAGCTTGGTGATTAAAGCTTTAATTTCAGCATGGTTGTTGGTGATTATTGGTTTTATTTTTTATAGTGTAAGGAGATGGAGTGTCTTTATAGAATTCTATAGATTTGAAAATTAAATTACTTAAAAATAAAAAATGGTAATATAAATACCACTTTAATATGGGTTTGATTATTTAAATTAAGAAAATTTAAGTATTCATAATGGTCCAGGATTAAAACTGATAAATCTTTCCCTATGTAATCCAATGACTGGATAAGATTTGGATTAAATCTGAGTTACAAATTTCCTATAGGTCCAAGCCCTTGTGGTTAATTGCATCATAAGAAACCATAGATTCTTAAGAAAACTCTCAATTAAGTTTTTGATTTTCTCTTCAAGAAATTTCTAAGTTTAGATTTTCATGATTAATCAATGGAATTTGATATGGAAAGGCTTCAAATGTAGACAATTATTAATGAAACCCAAAAAATGAAAAAATAAAAGATGTTGAAGATACTAAGCACACTTAGTGACATCTCAACTATCCTATTGTTTAACTTTAAGGTTTTGAAAGATATTTTCTCAATGAATCATCTTGAAATTGTGTTAGAAAGTTAGGATCAAGATCACAAAATGTATGGTCGTGAGAAAACCAAAGAGCTGAGGTATTTTCATTCTTTTAGTTGAGCTTTTGGAGTTGTTAGTTTCTCTTATAGTTATATAATTCTCTTTCCAAATAAGTCTCTCTTTAGAGAAAAATAAAAAAAAAAAACATATGATGAAAATAGATAAAAAAATTTAAAATGAACGTGGAGAACTTTCATAAAGAATCCTTCACGTGATAGCCCAAGAACATACGTCTAATCGAGATCGGAGCAAAAATGCCATGGAAGCATATCTGTGAAGAGAACTTATTAAAGTAACCCAAATAAATAGAATCAATTGTTTTGTGCTTGTTCTAGGTCAAGAGTAGCTCTCAAAGGAACTCTTGTTCTCATTTTTGGGCTATGTGCAGCTTTCAGAGTTAAATGAAGCTTCTAGAAAGTTGACAGTGCCATTGAACCCAACAAGGAAAAAATTTCCCCTTTCTGATTTAGTGTGTTAAAGCTAGGCCTAAGGTGTGACCATGCCCGGACATGATCATGCATTCCTAGAGCATGATGATGCATAGGTATGGACATCCTGGAAGTGACGTTGCCCCCAATCCTACATCACTAATACATGGCCTTTGTCCACAAATCCTCATCCTGGCCGTCTAATTAATTAGACTGTTGAAAGCATCTGACAACCGTCGACAGTTGGTGAAATCATCAGAGTAATCCAGATCGTCGATCTTTCGTCTGATCGACAACCCAGGACAGAAGCCACCGCCTATAAAGGTAGTTGTTTGTCTCTGTCGAGGTGCTTTGTGTGCTCGATGCAATGTGCTTGCTTGAAAGAGGTGGAAAACACTTAAGGAATCAAGTTAAGACTGCTTCAAACTAGTTCTGCAGTCTCCAATTAGTCACCACTTTACAAGTCTTTCCTCTTTTTTTAAAGTTTAGTGTTTTATTTTAGTTATTTGAGAATAGAGATTCTGATAGTATAGAGGCTCTGATCAATTCATGTCTATCATTTTAAATGTCATTGATTCATCTTTTTAAACCTTATCCAACTCCCTAAAGCATAATTGCAGTCCTTTCAAACTCCAAATATCCTTGATTCAACCATTAAGTCCTATTCAATCAGCTCAAATAATATCAATTTAATCCTTTAAAACCTTTTAAAATATCACTGCTTGAATATCAATCTTTATTTATTAGATAACCAAGTTTTCTACTCCTTTGAGCTCAAATCCATCAAATCCTTCATAATTCAACTTGTTAAAATAATTGAGAGTTTTTTTAGGGTTTATGACCTTAATAATGTAATTAACTATGAGGGCTTGCCCTTTTAGGAAGTGAGGCCATATAATTAAAATAAATGTTATCTTGCACCGGTAAGGTAAGAGAAAATCCCTAGTTCTGTAGACTGAAAAAAGGCTTTTATCATACAAGTGGTCAGACCCATTTCAAAGGTAATATTCTCTTCCTTTTGGAGGTCATATTATTCTTTCAAAAGTTGTGTCTAATCATCTATATAGAATGTCTTCAAAAAGGCACAATGGTGTTGGCGAACAAATATTTCCTCACAGTGTTCTTTTTCTGATGACTTCGCTGGGGATTTGCTATTCTCTCTATCTTTTGCTATAAATCGAGTTGTTATTCATTAGTAGCATTTTTACCCTTTATAGATTTAAAATATTATCTTTGGACTTTCCATGAGTTCACCAATTTCACATTGATTGTGGGACTCCCCTTATATCCTTAATTATGGATCCCGACCCTCTCCTTTAAACCTAGTTTAATGAATTTGACCTTCCTTTTTGGACCTATATGCACGNCTGTAGACTGAAAAAAGGCTTTTATCATACAAGTGGTCAGACCCATTTCAAAGGTAATATTCTCTTCCTTTTAGAGGTCATATTATTCTTTCAAAAGTCGTGTCTAATCATCTGTATAGAATGTCTTCAAAAAGGCACTATGGTGTTGGCGAACAAAAATTTCCTCACAGTGTTCTTTTTCTGATGACTTCATTGGGGATTTGTTATTCTCTCTATCTCTGCTATAAATCGAGTTGTTATTCATTAGTTGCATTTTTACCCTTTACAAATTCAAAATATTGTCTTTGGACTTTCCATGAGTTCACCAATTTCACCTTGATTGTGGGACTCCCCTTATATCCTTAATTATGGATCCCGACCCTCTCCTTTAAACCTAGTTTAATGAATTTGACCTTCCTTTTTGGACCTATTTGCACGTAGTTCTACAACTTAGTTTAATTTAGAGCTTTCTTATTTCACCATTAAGGACTAACTCTATACTTTACTGATTTTTTCTTCAAATGGGTCTTTCAATTTAAAACTATATAAGAGTAAATTTAAAACAAAGCCCAAAATTCTAAAATAAAATTTGGAAGATATTTAAAACTAAAACTCTTTAAAATAAAACGAAACTAAAAAATTCAAACTGAATAATATAAAACATTTCCTTGTTCACTTTGTGGACAGGGCCCAACCTTAAATTACTTGATTATGTTCCTTTTCAAATAATTTTAACCTTAATTCATTAGATTCAAGTGAATGCTTCTTATCAAAATTTTTCCTGTTATCTCCAATGTAGGAAAATGACATTGCTCAAATGCTTCCATTTGATCTAAAGACTGTCAAATTTAAACCAGTTGATGAAAAGTTGTGTGAATCTAACATCAAAACTCTCAAAGAAGAAAAATCTCTTAAAACTTCTGAAGAAGTTGTCATCATCATNCTACAGCTTAGTTTAATTTAGAGCTTTCTTATTTCACCATTAAGGACTAACTCTATACTTTACTGATTTTTTACTTCAAATGGGTCTTTCAATTTAAAACAATCTAAGAGTAAATTTAAAACAAAGCCCAAAATTCTAAACTAAAATTTGGAAGATATTTAAAACTAAAACTCTTTAAAATAAAGTGAAACTAAAAAATTCAAACTGAATAATATAAAACATTTCCTTGTTCACTTCGTGGACAGAGCCCAACCTTAAATTACTTGATTATGTTCCTTTTCAAATAATTTTAACCTTAAATTCATTAGATTCAAGTGAATGCTTCTTATCAAAATTTTTCTTGTTATCTCCAATGTAGGAAAATGACATTGCTCAAATGCTTCCATTTGATCTAAAGACTGTCAAATTTAAACCAGTTGATGAAAAGTTGTGTGAATCTAACATCAAAACTCTCAAAGAAGAAAAAACTCTTAGAACTTCTGAAGAAGTTGTCACCATCATGATGATTAAGACTAGAGCTTCACTAGGAAAATAACAAGTTGAGAATGTTAAATTACAAGATGAAGAACGTGTTCTACCAAACACAGCTCAAGAACTTTTTTATCATCTAAGACTATAAGATGAAAAAATTAAAATTTTGGAGAAAAGGATTGATGAAATTATCAATGATATCATGGTGAATCATGATCTAGTCTCAAAATTAGTAGTCACACATCATATAATCAACTAAGACGGAAAGATGAACATATAACTCAAATTTAAAGAAGAACACAAAAAAATTAAGAATCTTATCTCAGCTAATCAAAATCTAGCTCTAATATCAATATATGCATACTCTCGAGATGTTGAAACTAAGAATAAAACTATGCCTCAACTAAAACAACAACAATTACAACAATGACATAGGTCTGAAATATGGAGGAAATGTGAACCTACATTTAAGGAAAGAATTAACCATGAGAATTCTCTTAGGAATGAAATTGTTAAATAGATTTTGAAGAACATGTCTTAAGGTTCAAGCTTCAAACTCTTCGAACCTTGCAAACTTCAAGAAGTGAAAAAGGATGTAGATCCTAACTATTGTTTGTTCCATAGAATGCTTGGCCATATAATTAAAATATGTTTCACTTTCAAAGGTTGGCTGAAAGAGTAATACAAGGAT
Organism: Phalaenopsis hybrid cultivar; assembly: GCA_002079205.1. Taxonomy (NCBI): domain Eukaryota; kingdom Viridiplantae; phylum Streptophyta; class Magnoliopsida; order Asparagales; family Orchidaceae; genus Phalaenopsis; species Phalaenopsis hybrid cultivar. The sequence goes on along the minus strand of JXCR01130921.1, from coordinate 62,761 downwards.
GAAACTTTAATAGTCCCAAGAGAATATCTGAGAGAGCAAGCACAAAACTCTATCAATGTTGTCTTTTGTGAAGATATGAAATTGCTTTACATGTAAGTAAAAGTTGAAGAATGGAACGTCGCTTTGTCTAAGACCCACTATAAAGTCAAAATACATATCAAACATTTATCGACATCCTATTTTTAATTCACTCAAAAGAAAACATGTCTCTAATATTTCTTGAGGTCAATCTTAGTTTGATCTTTTATGACTTGGTCATCAAGCTGTGTTGAAACTTTGTTAATTTCAATATAATTAAAGCTAGTACATTTGATGTTTGTACTTACGATATAGTCATTCATCATTTGCAATTCCTTAGTGTTTTGAGGTGATGGCTTGTTGATCAGTGCCTGCACCTTCTCTAAATTGCTTCTATCCCTTCTGTATTTAGGAGGTAGACAGAAAATTTGTCTATTGATGCTCGAAAGTTGAACTTGAGTGATTTGAATGTTTCTTTTAAGTCTTTTATACGATGCTGATGTATTTAATTTTTTATTAGTGTGTCATCACATGCACTTCAATAGTTTTTCCTTTCTACTTAGAAGATATTATATATATCATCCACCGGTATGTAGCCTCAACACTTCTTAGCTTGGAGGGCATTAAATTGTAATAATGCACACCCTCACTAGTGGTAAATGTGTTCTTATATGCTTCAGACAGGTGCATCAGTAATTAGTGATAGCCAAAGAATGCATCGAGGAAAATCATCATGGAGTGGCCGACCATTGCATCTACAAGAGCGTCAATCTAAGGCAGAGGATAACTCTCTTTTGGGTAGGTGGTTTTTATATTGGTGAAGTTCCTCTCAAATTATATTAGCATTTGTGACAGTGAAGGACCTCTTCTTCTGCTTTATTGGTCATTTTGTTGGATTAATATGTAAATGATGGCAAGTTATGTTAATGAGAATCACTGGCATCTCGGTTGCAGACCAAACAAAAACAACTTTGTGGTTTCGGAGGGGTCTAATCAATGTATCATTTGATCTTGCATCAAATGCTTTTCATATTAGAAAATATTTTCTAGGATCACATTTAGTCAATAGAATTTGGAGAATGGTCTCACTAGTCTCAAGACTCATAGTGCATAGATTTCTGAGCTCAAGTGGCTCCTGCTCGACACTTCCAACCGCTCAGAGAAAATATGTGCAGGTTGCTCTAGGTTTCTTAGGATGGTGATTGCTTCAACTCACCCAAAAAATTCATTGCCATATGTGGAGGTAACTTCCTTGAAAGGATTAAGCATGAGGCATCCAAAGATGGCATTATATGTTGGTTGTCAATCAACCACCAAAAAAACACCCCAATTTATAATTTTTTTTTTATAATTTTCCTTCTAGGTAAGTACTAATGTGATAGTTCTTAATGCTTCATTCATCTCACCAGAAAAGACATAAATTGGGCAAGCTATTGTAGTCAGTCGGTCATTTGTAAGACCCATCTTATCAAACACCATTTTGAATAGAATGTTCATTAAACAACCAGCATCGATAAGAATGCTACTAATTTGGTGCTTGTTGATTAGTGTCGTGATTATGGTGTCATTATAAGAATTCCCCATCAAAATTAGATCCTCATCAGTGAAGGAGATGAAGAGATGTGGTTCGTCTTTGTGAGCGATGAGGGTTGCACATAGTTGTCCCGACTGAAGCCTCTTTAGATTGGCTTGGTAGGATAAGAATTCTCTTCCTCCTAAGATAGCAAGAACAATGTCGGTAATATGAATGACATGGGGTTGGACTGGCTCACCTGAAATTTCCTCCGTAAATGCTTTCCCTTGTCATTGAATTATTTCTCCTATAGTTACAAATTCATTTTGTTTTTCAGCTTTGGTCAGCTTCTCGATTAGGCTTCAAAGGTGTCAACATTCCTTAATATCATGGTTTTGGTCTCGATAATAAGCAAAATATTTCTTCTTATCTCAAAGCTAAGCTCTAGTTTTCATTGAGGGCGCTCTTTTGAAGTACTCTTTATTTTGAATATCCTTCACTAAATCGACCATTGAAATCCTCAACAAAGTCATTTTCTCCTTTTTATGGTTGAGAAGTGAAAGTTGGTTGTACCGATCCGATCAATGATTTCTATATCTAGCTTGGATTCTTTGCTTGTCAGTTCAATTGATTGTCCTATAGTTTTGGGTTGGTCGAGCATCTTCATATCGTGGGTGGATGGAAGGATGGGAGTCATCTCCCAATTGTTATTTGTATTTATAAGGAGCCTTATTTTACAAACAATGGAAGGAAGATTCTCCTCTAGAAGAAGCGAGGGTGTATTTATACTCAGCTAATATACGCTAGTTAGCCATCTCCAACAATTTGTAAGTGTCTTCAGTCGCTGCAAACCCAAAGCATGGCACAAAGTTCCTTTTTTTCATCAGTTAAGCTAATGCGACACGATATAGTACAGACTCTAAATTTGCACTTCCAACATCTTCTCGAAATATTTTTCTAAAATTGATTTGTAGGAATTCCAAAAAATGTTTTGTGGCTTCTGTGTGTTGTCAAACTATGCTACAAATATTAACTTGAAGTCATCAAACAACACAATTTCTCTTGATGAAATTGCGTTGAACCACCTGAGAAATTTTTCCCTTAGTGTAGTGAAGAAAAAACAATACTTCAAATGATCAGTGCTCCTTAGCAGACACATAGTTGACCTGGATGAGGCTATGTGGTTGGTTGGATTTATTCTAATCTTAAAGGACTTTATTGCTAAGATCTTGAACAACTCTAGGGGCTTAAACTCAGAAATTTATGGAGAGAATGCATTATTTCACTTTCTTGGCTCTTCAATATGCTAGAACCGATGTCTGTCAATTTGTGTTGACCTAGCACTATCAAAGTACTGGGAGTCTTCTTCTCTATCCAAAGATATGGGGGCTCTTTGGCTATTGGATGTCGGTTCTTCCTCTCGTGGATGTTGGTCCCTTCCTCTAGTCATTGCCTATTGGATGACATTTAATATTTGATTTTTCAGCTCCAAAATCTATTCATTTACGAACTTTCTTGTGCACTCTATATTAGAAGTGTCTATAATATGGGTTTCTTCTTTGTGTGATGCCACCCTTATTATTTTTGTCATAGTCCATGGTCAGTGCACCTTTTAGAATGTCGAATTTTGATTTGTTTGTTAGTCACACCCAAGTAATGAAGCGTAAGAAAGGAGAGCGATTGAGATGAAGAGAGTAATTAGTAGTAACGAACAGTAATTGTCTTGTTTTCTTTTCTTATTCATAAAATGATATCTCTATTTATAGTTAAGAGAGTACACATCGTGATATTATATTTCTACTCATACTTTATTGGGGGTTGTTCATGATATTCTAAATATCTTACATGTATGAGTCTATCGCTCGGTTGCACTTTGGTTCAATCAGATGAGCTAGTATGAATTCGGTTTTGTGAGGGCTAATCCAACTGGCTAGGATTAGTCGGTGTTGCTAGTTGTTTGTGCTTGATTTGCTTCAAGTCGTCAGCTTTTCTTTTTCTATTGATTGATCTAGTCTAACCATCAACCCATGATCCCCCTGGATGAGGAGCTCATATCGACATAATGAGACTAGGCTATCAAGTAGAGGGTGAATCACAATAACCAGATAGGTAGCACATACCTCGACAAGGGGAGCTTGTAGGATGATAATACCGCTTTGTTGTATTGTCAATTCTTAGTTAATAATAAGAAGCCTCGTTGGTGCTCGTGGGACAATTGGTGATAGTTTAGAACTTGATTCTTTCCTCAGGTTGGATCTCTTGGAAGGTATGTCAATTTCTTTGCTCGACGTTATTGTAGTGGTTAGCTTACATTCTTATCTATTTTGCTTTAGTCTGATTGGTTCCAATTCAGCTAGTTTGATCATTCTTTTTGTCATTCTCCTAATTGGATTGACATTCAACTTTGGCTTGGA
>JXCR01130921.1:38385-50929 GCA_002079205.1 Phalaenopsis hybrid cultivar | reverse complement strand
GAATTATGTTGCAGGCAACTTTGGGAAGGTATATCTGGCTGATGGAAAAGCTCTTGACGTGGTGGGGATGGGAGACGTTGATATTGCACTCCCTAACAAGAGCAATTGGACTTTGCAAAAAGTCAGGCACGTTCCTGAATTAAAGAAAAACCTCATTTCTGTAGATCAACTCAATGAGGGTGGTCATTCAGTAGTGTTCTCAGATAATACTTGGAAGGTTACTAAAGGAGCATTAATACTGGCTCGGGGTATTCAGTAGTGTTCTCAGATAGTACTTGGAAGGTTACTAAAGGAGCATTAGTACTGGCTCGGTNATAAGGAGCCTTATTTTACAAACAATGGAAGGAAGATTCTCCTCTAGAAGAAGCGAGGGTGTATTTATACTCCTCGGCTAATATACGCTAGTTAGCCATCTCCAACAATTTGTAAGTGTCTTCAGTCACTGCAAACCCAAAGCATGACACAAAGTTCCTTTTTTTCACGATATAGTACAGACTCCAAATCTTGCACTTCCAAATCTTCTCGAAGTAGGTGATAAAAAAACAATAAATATTGTTCTAAAATTGATTTGTAGGAATTCCAACAAATGTTCTGTGGCTTTTGTGTGTTGTTAAACTATGCTACAAATATTCACTTGAAGTCATCAAACAACACAATTACTCTTGATGAAATTGTGTTGAACCACCTAAGAAATTTTTCCCTTAGTGTAGTGAAGAAAAAACAATACTTCAAATTATCAGTGATCCTTAGCAGACACATAGTTGACTTGGATGAGGCTATGTGGTTGGTAGGATTTATTCTAATCTTAAAGGACTTTATTGCTAAAATCTTGAACAACTCTAGGGGCTTAAACTCAGAAATTTACGAAGAGAATGCATTATTTCACTTTCTTGGCTCTTCGATATGCTAGAACCAATGTCTGTCAATTTGTGCTGACCTAGCACTATCAAAGTACTGGGAGTCGTCTTCTCTATCCAAAGATATGGGGGCTCTTTGGCTATTGGATGTCGGTTCTTCCTCTCGTAGATGTTGCTCCCTTCCTCTAGTCATTGCCTATTGGATGGCATTTAATATTTGATTTTTCCGCTCCAAAATCTATTCATTTACGAACTTTCTTGTGCACTTTATATTAGAAGTGTCTATAATAAGGGTTTCTTCTTTGTGTGATGCTACTCTTATTATTTTTATCAGGGTCCATGGTCACTGCACCTTTTAGAATGTTGAATTTTGATTTGTTTGTTAGTCACACCCAAGTAATGAAGCGTAAGAAAAAAGAGCGATTGAGATGAAGAGAGTAATTAGTAGTAATGAACGGTAATTGTCTTGTTTTCTTTTCTTATTCATAAAATGATATCTCTATTTATAATTAAGAGGGTACACATCGTGATATTATATTTCTGCTCACACTTTATTGGGGTTTGTTCATGATATTCTAGATATCTTACATATATGAGTCTATCGCTCGGTTGCACTTTGGTTCGATCAGATGAGCTAGTATGACTTCGGTTTTGTGAGGTTAATCCAACTGGCTAGGATTAGTCGGTGTTGCTAGTTGTTTGTGCTTGATTTGCTTCAATTTGTCAGCTTGTCTTTTTCTATCGATTGATCTAGTCTAACCATCAACCCATGATCCCCCTGGATGAGAAGCTCATATCGACATAATGAGACTAGGCTATCAGGTAGAGGGTGAATCACAATAACCAGATAGGTAGCTCATACCTCGACAAGGGGAGCTTGTAGGATGATAATAACACTTTGTTGTATTGCCAATTCATAGTAAATAATAAGGAGCCTCGTTGGTGCTCGTGGGACAATTGGTGATAGTTTAGAACTTGATTCTTTCCTCGGGTTGGATCTCTTGAAAGGTATGTCAATTTCTTTGCTCGACGTTATTGTAGTGGTTAGCTTACATCCTTATCTATTTTGCTTTAGTCTGATTGGTTCCAATTCAGCTAGTTTGATCATTCTTTTTGTCATTCTCCAGATTGGATTGACATTCAACTTTGGCTTGGATGGTTATGACCGATTTGATAAATGGGCTTTATGGTTTTTTATTTACGACCCCTCCTTTGTCATACTTCCTGCCTTTTAGGCCATTTGATCTCCTCGGGATACACGTTTGACATATTTTTGATGTGTGTGTATTACACACATTTTTATGTAACCAATTTAACGATCGGATTTTAATGAAACTNTGCTCGTGGGACAATTGGTGATAGTTTAGAACTTGATTCTTTCCTCAGGTTGGATCTCTTGGAAGGTATGTCAATTTCTTTGCTCGACGTTATTGTAGTGGTTAGCTTACATTCTTATCTATTTTGCTTTAGTCTGATTGGTTCCAATTCAGCTAGTTTGATCATTCTTTTTGTCATTCTCCTAATTGGATTGACATTCAACTTTGGCTTGGATGGTTATGACCGATTGGATAAATGGGCTTTCTGGTTTTTTATTTGCGACCACTCCTTTGTCGTACTCCCTCCCTTTTAGGCCATTTGATCTCCTCGGGATACACGTTGCCATATTTTTGATGTGTGTATCACACACATTTTTATGTAACCAATTTAACGATCAAATTTTAATGAAACAGTTGAAAATTTTTGAATGGACTCCTAAAATATAGAAGAGAAATTAGATTATTTTGATATTCCAATTGTGATAAAGGAAGAAATTATTATTGTATGCAAATTGAGAGAGAAGGATTATTTAAAGTAAATTATCCGTTACTTTCTTAAATGGTTCCCAATTTGNCAATTGTGATAAAGGAAGAAATTATTATTGTATGCAAATTGAGAGAGAAGGATTATTTAAAGTAAATTATCCCTTATGGTTCCCAATTTACTCTCTCATTAATGCTCATGTGCAATCCCATTACTTTTAAATTATTTTATTATTATTATGTCCTTAAATTCTTTTATTATTATTATTATTATTATTATTATTATTTTATCTATATATATCTATACATACATACATACATACATATATACATACATACATATATACATATATATATATATACATATATATATATACATATATATATATATATACATACATATATATATACATACATATATATATACATACATATATATATACATACATATATATATATGTATATACANTATATATATATATATACATATATATACATACATATATATATATATATATATATATATATATATATATAACTATTATTTTATTATGATATAGCAATGTTTTACCAACTTCAACTACTCCAACATATATGCTTAAATAATTAAATTGCATCCAAATTGGATAATGGAAAGAGTTTATTTCTTTTTTTTTTTTTTTTGTTTATTAATTATATGAAATCACTTGAAAGGAAAAGGGCCTAATTTCTAAATAATATTTCNTATTATGATATAGCAATGTTTTACCAACTTCAACTACTCCAACGTATATGCTTAAATAATTAAATTGCATCCTAATTGGATAATGGAAAGAGTTTATTTCTTTTTTTTTGTTATTTATTAATTATATGAAATCACTTGAAAGGAAAAGGGGCCTAATTTCTAAATAATATTATTGGGTTTGCAAGTGGCCAATTCAAATGTGAACGCAAATTATGCCATATTATTAAATTTTTAAGAACTTAAGAATTGCTTTTTGTTTATTTCTTAGAGATAACAGGCACTTGGGAAGAAATTAGAGAAAGGTCTTTCCCTGCATTTTCTCTGCCTTCTATTTTTCAAAAAAACATTACATCATAACTCTACATGTAGAGTTACGTGCGAAGTCCAATGAAATTACGCCGTGGGTGATCGGCCGGGTAACACAAGGGAATATTTCCATCATATTATTCAAATGTTATTATGTGTTATTCAAGTATTATTAATGTGTTATTGTTTTATTATAACACCGAGAATATTCTCAGAACACAATAACACCTGAATAACACACAATAACATCTAAATAACACGAATGAAATATTCTAGGGCCGATAACCTCCATGGCGTAATTTCATTGGAATTCACACGTAACTCTACGTACGGAGTCCTAATCTAATATTTTTTCTTATTTTACTCCTTTTTCTAATTATAGATTTTCCGGATTTGCAGGAAATGTCATTATTTTTCAACAAAATAATAAAATTATGTAATTTTAAGAAAAAGCAAAATTGCCATTGGCTGGGCGGGCCATCACAAATTGGAATCGAGAAATATAATAAATCATTTATCATGAATTAAATAATAAAAAAAAAGCCCGGGTAGTTTTTAGAGCCTAATTAGTCATCGGCTGATAACCAATAAGATTAATAGGACTGCCATTTAAAATTCCTGCAAATTAAATATATAATTGTGTCATTTTAATCGTAGCTGGCATTTTTTTTGTTAATTTTAATATATTTTTTAGTTCTACTTTAATATTAAAAAAAATTATTTAGAGGCATTTACATACATACCACCCAATTCTTATGTATTTATGAATCTAACAATTTTACATTTATAACCCATTCGCTCATATGACATCTAAAATACTATTTTAACTTTGAAAATGTGAAGTACAAATTTTCATACTTAAGTAATGTAACATATATATGTAAACAAAAAAAAAAATTGTATTAGATATGTAAATTCATATGAATTCAGAGGCATGCATGTAAATCATTTTTTTTATTATTTTTTTTATTTTTTGAAGGTGAAATCCATATTTGGTCATGTGGGCACAAAATGTTGTGTTTGCTTCTGATTCGAAGAGCTCGCATCACGGGATTCGAATCTCTGACCAGAGGTACTTTCGCCAGAAACTGCACCAATGAGTCAGGTCATTTGCACATGTATGTAAATCTCATAGAGAGAGAGAGAGAGAGAGAGAGAGTATGCGCCTCTAGTGGTGTTTTATAATTTGAAGAAAAATGTGATTAATGACTAAATTAATTAATTAATTAATTAAGTCTAAACTCGAAAACTAAAAATTATAAAATAGCCTTCGTTGTTGTTGCTTCTGTGACGTAAATGATGTGATTTAGGCAATAAAAACATTTATTTGAAATATGAACTTAACAAAGGCAGTAAACGTAAAATTAGAACGTCAAAACTATGGCCACCAAAATATATTATATTTAATTTACTCATTAGGTCCGCTTCTGGATCCTTCTATGCTCTAAATCGAAAATATTATTTAATAATTTAAATTATTGTTTTTTAAGAAAATTATACGATGTTTAAAGTCTAATTTTAGACTTACATATGTCGTGATGCAATAATAAGAAAATTTTAACTTTTATATTGAATCCAAAAAGCTCATTCAGCTTGTCTGAGTTGGCATGGTTTGGCGAGCTTGGCTCGATCGACTTAGCTGAGTTGGCTTGGCTATTCCCATAAATTCTCTCTGCCAAGAAGCTTTTGGCCTTTGTCGGATGACTGAAGATATTTGTGGAACTAACCATTTCATCAATTCCTCCCTCTTGTGTGTTAGATCTCCGTGTCGGGGCGGCTTTCTGTGGGTTGAAGACTTAAACATTCTTCTAATGTGTTCTCAACTGAGTTGCTTTCTCGGAATTGATTGACCATTTTCTCATCAATTTTTTATTTTGTTCATTTAGCGCAATGGGTCCCACAATCTTATTGCGAGGGATCTTTGCTTGTTGTGTTTCTTTCTTTTAGATAGTTGGATCCTCATGAGATTAGTATTGACACAATTTCTATGTACAAATTTTAGTTCATCAACCCTTATACTTCTTGAAAGTAACGTTCTATTAAGAATAAGAGAATTAAATTCAAAAAGTAGATCATTCAATTTTAATTCATGACTCAATTATTAGACTTCCTTGATTTCAAAGCCTCTATAACTAGGGTGATAGGTTACCTTCGCATGCCTACTTCATTGTACACTTTCTTTGTTTGGCTTGATCATCTATTGTGCCTTTGGTCTGAAAATAGGCAAGCTCATAAAGTCTCAAGTCATTGTCCTTATAAGAAAGCTGGTTAACTTTATATTTATCAAGGAGAGAGGATGGTATTGCCCAGATAGTCAGAGGAGAAACAAAGTTATATTGAAAAGAAAGATTTTCCCGCAGTCGGATTAGGAGGGCTCAATTGATTTGCTCTGCAGTGTTGCATTGAAAAATATTTTTTTGGCTGGCTTGGTCCCTTATTTGACTATTCAGCCAACTGTTATAGTGCAAAACCCTCCTATCGGTTGAAATACTCAAATGGATTCATGTGTGTTTCCACTGCATCCACCAATGCTCCATGGTGGCTTACAATGCTTGAATTGATTTGATTCCTAGGTATGAGCGACTTTTGATTTATATTATGGAGTATATTTTTTAGGTTTTAGTTCAAGTTTTTTTTTTTTTTTGATGTAGATGCTCAAGTCAACCAAGTCCAAATAAGCGTCCAATCAGACTACATAGGAGCGCAGATCGTACATTATGTGAGAGCCTCTAGCTCTCTAGCAAGGGTGGTAGTGTTGATTGTCGTGATCCTCCACTTCTTTTTGAGACCCGGGAGGAAGCTAGAGAAGGGGTCTAGATGTCCCATTAGTCATTGGTTCATCGTATGGACGAGATTGAAAATTCTTTCATTCAAACAACTTGAATTCGATGAGATGGAGAGATACACGAGTTATTGACTTGAATAGTGAAGGTGGAGGAAATAATGATAGCTCTTTGTTAGGAGCTTTCACATATAGAGAAGAAGACTCAAATTCTTTAGGCACATGCTAAATCAAATTATTTGAATATGTTTAGCTTAAGAGGAGAAATTTTGTATAGGAGACTACTTTGGTTGGGACCTGCTCGGCTGAACTTGTGCAGACCCTCTCATTTACTTCACTTTCTTAGGTTGAATTATGAGTTTTTTTTTCTTGTAATATATGGCTTATTTTGGAATAAAGATATTTCTTTTCATTTTTTTCCATGTCAGNTAAGAATAAGCAAAATTGCCATTGGCTGGGCGGGCCATCACAAATTGGAATCGAGAAATATAATAAATCATTCATAATGTATTAAATAATAGAAAAAGCCCGGGTAGTTTTTAGAGCCCAATTAGTCATCGGCTGATAACCAATAAGACTAATACGACTGCCATTTAAAATTGCTGCAAATTAAATATATAATTGTGTCATTTTAATCGTAGCTGGCATTTTTTTTATTTAATTTTAATATATTTTTTAGTTCTACTTTAATTAAAAAAAATTATTTAGAGGCATTTACATACATACCACCCAATTCTTATGTATTTATAAATGCAAATATGATCTAAAATACTATTTTAACTTTGAAAATGTGAAGTACAAATTTTCATACTTAAAGGAATGTAACATATATAAGTAAAAAATCGTTTTTTTATTATTTTTTTTTATTTTTAAAAGGTGAAATTGATATTTGGTCTTATGGGCACAAAATATCGATTCCCCCAAAGGGTTGAAAGCCCTGCTATGCTTACTTCAGATTCAAAGAGCCTACATCACGGAATTCGAATCTCCGACCCGAGGGACTTATGCCAGAAGCCACACCAATGAGTCAGGTCATTCGGACATGCACGTAAATCTTAGAGAGAGAGAGATAAAAGAAAGTATGCGCCTCTAGTTGTGTTTTATAATTTGAAGAAAAATGTGATTAATTACTAAATTAATTAATTAATTAATTAATTAAGTCTAAACTCGAATGCTAAAAATTATAAAATTGTGTCAATTCGTGTGCCTTCGTTGTTGTTGCTTCTGTGACGTAAATGATGTGATTTAGGCAATAAAAACATTTATTTGAAATATGAACTTAACAAAGTCAGTAAACGTAAAATTAGAACGTCAAAACTATGGCCACCAAAACATATTATATTAATTTACTCATTAGGTCCGCTTCTGGATCCTTCTATGCTCTAAATCGAAAGTATTATTTAATAATTTAATTTATTGTTTATTTTTTTTAAATTATACGATGTTTAAAGTCTAATTTTAGACTTACATATGTCGTGATGCAATATTAAGATAATTTAACTTTTATATTGAATCCAAAAAGGTCATTCAGCTTGTCTGAGTTGGCATGGCTTGGCGAGCTTAGCTCGATCGGCTTAGCTGAGTTGGCTTGGCTATTCCCATAAATTCTCTCCGCCAAGAAGCTTTTGGCCTTTGTTGGATGATTGAAGATATTTGCGGAACTAACCATTTCATGAAGTCCTCTCTCTTGTGTGTTAGATCTCCGTGTCGGGGCGGCTTTCTCTGGGTTGAGACTTAGACATCCTTCTAATGTGTTCTCAACTGAGTTGCTTTCTCGGCATTGATTGACCATTTTCTCATCAACTTTTTATTTTGTTCATTTAGCTCAATGGGTCCCACAATCTTATTGCAAGGGATCTTTGTTTGTTGTGTTTCTTTCTTTTGGATCGTTGGATCCTCATGAGATTAGTATTGACACATTTTGTATGTGCAAATTTTAGTTCCTCAACTCTTATACTTCTTGAAAGTAATGTTCTAATAAGAATAAGAGAATTAAATTAAAAAAGTAGATCATTCAATTTTAATTAATGACTCAATTATTAGACTTCCTTGATTTCAAAGCCTCAACTCCTATAACTAGGGTGATAGGTTACCTTCGCATGCCTACTTCATTGTACACTTTTCTTTGTTTGGCTTGATCGTCTATTGTGCCTTTGATCTGAAAATGGACAAGCTCATAAAGTCTCAAGTCATTGTCCTTATAAGAAAGCTGATTAATTTTATATTTGTCAAGGAGAAAGGATGGTATTGCCCAGATAGTCAGAGGAGAGAGAAAGTTATACTGAAAAGAAAGATTTTCCTGTTGTCGGATCAGGAGGGCTCAATTGATTTGCTCTGCAGTGTTGCATTGAAAAATATTTGTTTGGCTGGCTTGGTCCCTTATCTGACTATTCAGCCAACTATTATAGTGCAAAACCCTCCTACCAGTTGGAATACTCAAATGGATTCATGTGTGTTTCCACTGCATCCACCAGTGCTCCATGGTTGCTTATAGTGCATGAATTGATTTGATTCCTAGGTATGAGCGACTTTTGTTTTATATTATGGAGTCTATTCTTTAGGTTTTAGTTCAAGGTTTTTTTATTTGTGATGTAGATGCTCAAGTCAACCAAGTCCAAATAAGCGTCCAATCAGGCTACATAGGAGCGCAGATTGTACATTATGTGAGAGCCTCTAACTCTCTAGCAAGGGTGGTAGTGTTGATTGCACTGATCCTCCACTTCTTTCTGAGACCCGGGAGGAAGCTAGAGAAGGGGTCTAGATGTCCCATTAGTCATTGGTTCATCGTATGGACGAGATTGAAAATTCTTTCATTCAAACAACTGGAATTCGACGAGATGGGGAGATACACAAGTTATTGACTTGAATGGTGAAGGTGGAAGAAATAATGGTAACTCTTTGTTACGAGCTTTCACATACAGAGAAGAAGACTCAAATTCTTTAGGCACACGCAAAACNTTTGCCGAACCACGTAAATCTTGTGTCGCCTTTTTTGGTGTGATTTTTCTCGATCTATTTTTCGCTTTATTGCCGTCGTTTTTTTTCACAACAAGATGCTCAAGTCAACCAAGTCCAAATAAGCATCCAATAAGACTACATAGGAGCGCAGATCGTACATTATGTGAGAGCCTCTAACTCTCTAGCAAGGGTGGTAGTGTTGACTGCTCTGATCCTCCAATTCTTTCTGAGACCCGAGAGGAAGCTAGAGAAGGGGTCTGGATGTCCCATTAGTCATTGGTTCATCGTATGGACGAGATTGAAAATTCTTTCATTCAAACAAGTAGAATATGGGGAGATACACGAGTTATTGACTTAGAATGGTGAAGGTGGAAGAAATAATGATAGCTCTTTGTTAGGAGCTTTCACATATAGAGAAGAAGACTCAAATTTCTTAGGCACACTCTAAATCAAATTATTTGAATATGTTTAGCTCAAGAGGAGAAATTTTGTATAGGAGACTACTTTGGTTGGGACCTGCTCGGCTGAACTGGTGTAGACCCTCTCGTTTACTTCACTTTCTTAGGTTGAATTATGAGTTTTTTTTTTCTCGTAATATATGTCTTATTTTGGAATAAAGATATTTCTTTTTATTTTTTTCCGTGTCATTTTAATCTTATTGATGAACTTCTTTAGCCCTTATATATATATATATATATATATATATATAAAGGAGGTGAGATAAGGGGACATGCCTCCATTTCTTTCTCTTGGCTCGCTCTCTCAAACTTTGGTGTTTCGCTTCAATGGTAGCTCGATGATGGCAAGGTATTCTTTGAGGGACTTTGGATGCAAGTCATAAATGACCTGTTAAAAATGACTTGAGAAGAAGAAGACTCATTACATCATAACCATATTTTCGATGCTTCCATCAAGCTTTGGTTTGTCAACGGGTGACCTCACTTCATGAAGGAGACCATTTGTTTTATAAGGATCAATTCTAACTTGGCTTCTACCTTTTGTTATGTGCAGAGTTACGTTTCGTCTTCTCCAACTAAAGAGTTATCAAGACATAGTTTATCCAAATTCCATCGCATCCATTATAAATTTCATTATGTTTTTTTGTATATCAAGGGATCCCTTCATCGATCAATCTATTTAATTACTTATTCTGGTTTCAGGTTGGAACAAATAGGTTGGTACAATTTTAAGTTGAAGGATTGGAAGCAGCGGTTTTTCTTAGCTTTCGCCCCAAGCTGTTGATTCATCAAAGTAGTTCCATATGGTGAAGTTCCTTCGAAGGCAATGGAAAAGACATCAACTGAAGTATTTCTGGAGGCAAGTAAGGTAGAGTGATATGAATTATCAGTTCAGTAATATCTTGAGCATGAACTTGTCAATAAGGTGTTGTGACCTGCCACCTTTGATTCGATGATTGAGAACTATTAAAAAGTTTCCAATGCTTGCTAGGCTAAGAGGGAGGAAGTTTCAGCCACTCAAATCTCCAATGAAAATGCTAGCTAAGTTGCTATTTAGGTGAAGAAAAATCCAACACTGAAGGTTCTCGAATGAACAAATTGACACGAGGGATTGGCAAGTGTTAATCTTGTCTATTTGGTTTCGCTTTCTACTATTATTTTTCAAGGGGGTTGGGGGGAAGAACATGTGAATTAATTTTGATCAAGAGGTCAAGATATCGAGAGAAAGTTAAAGGTTTATCTTCTCCTTAGCTTCTCTAGGCATCCACTAGCCATATGTTGGAGCAGTGGGAGGTCATGAAAGATTGAGCTTTTATGAGAAGGAGGCTTCGGTGGAGGTAGTTCTAAAGGTAGAGCCTCTTAAATCTTGACTAGAAGATCAAGAATTTTTGCCACTTTCAATGAGAGATGAAGCCAATTATCTTCTCTCATCAACACAAGTGAGTATCCAGTGGGGTTGCCGTCGAAACACCAGGTAAATCATCCACTATAATAGTCGACTGAAACCCACTGTGAGGCGAACTTGTTCGAGATGGTTCATCTTAAAGAGGAGCATCATAAAAAAAGCAAAGGTTCATGTGACTAACTCCAATGTGTTTCTCCTCAATCTCATAAAAATGCTCATAAGAGTTGACCTCCGAGTGTGACTTTTCTCCTTTGCCATTCTGAAAGAAATGCAACGGGTCTGAGTTTAAATGAATCTCTTTGCAAATGAAAGAGGAGAAGGCGAGACTTAGCTTGGGTGACAAATTTACATTAATTGATCTCCAAAAAGATTGAAACTTCAATTCTTTGGTTGCCACTTGCTACACTTCCATGATGACTGAGGTGATGGGTATTTGATCTCAGAGGAAATGTTGCTGGTAAAAAAAATCTTGGTTGTCTTGTGTTGAAGGACTGAAAAATATTATGTGATGGCCTGGAAAGCTACTCACACTCATTTGATTTTCATGCATCAGGAAACTCAGGCTCGATTAGAGCTCGATAATAGTCTTCAATGGTGGAGAAAGAGTTGGAATTAACACATGAAAGAGCTCCAGTGCACAAACTCGAGTAATCATTGTTACATTCAAAATTATAAAAAGAGAATCGAGTTTTAAAAGAACAAATGACCATGATGAATATTTTCGTGGAATACACCCAAACCTTTTTATCTTCCCTATGTAAGATGCTCTCCATGTGGAGATATTTCACAAGGCAATCTAATGCGTTGTTTCCCATGTGGCAAAGGGTGGACTAGTTTGTTGGCATCAATTTTTTATGTTAAGTGTGTCCGAGACGTCTATATTACCTAAGGAAGACGTTCATGTCGTTAACTCTTCGTGTGCGGGCTAAAAATGCGTAAATTATCATTTTGGACTCGATTACTAAAAAAGTGGTCCGAACAACCCCGAATAACGAAACGGACCACGCGAGTGAGTCCGGAACGTTGATTCCACTTAAAAAGGGCGTTCGTTGCACCACAATTTCGCGGGCGAGGTAAAAATGCGCAAATTATCGTTTTGACCCAAATAGCTAAAAAGGTGGTCTGAACGATCCCGAACGATGAAACGGACAGTGCGGTCGCGTCCGGAACGTCGAATTTACCTAGGGGAGAATTTCATTTCGCTACGATGAAGTGTTCGTCAAAAAGATGCGGAGAGATAGTAATAATAATAATA
>JXCR01130921.1:11469-28178 GCA_002079205.1 Phalaenopsis hybrid cultivar | reverse complement strand
CAAGCTCCTCGTTGTAGCAGAGTTCAAGTTTTCTAGGTCATTTGGTTATAATANTCATTTTCATGATGATGGTGATGATTTGATAGTACTTTCTAGGCTGCTGCTCATGGTTTTTGTTGTTGTAGCTTTATCATTGGGCATCTATTAATTTATATGATGCAGAAACACTCCTAAATAAGGTGCAGTGTAGTGTCAGGCATGTTTCGAACACGAACGCGCCCCCAATACGGTTTCGACGTGTTGGGCACGGCTAGAAGTGAGATTTAAATGATATTTAAAAAAAAGTTATGCCTGTCAGTTATGTATGTCATAATTTATTGAATTACAAATTTCTAAAAAAAAATTTTAACATTAGTTTTTAAATTTAAATATAAAAAAATTATTCTTTATTTTTATTTAAAAATTAAACTTATCTTGATGTATCGCAAGATTGTTAGTCCGCATTTTTTCTATGTGATAAACTAAATAATATTTTTGGATCCCTTATTGTTTTTTCTTCATTATTTTAAATATTCTATTTATTTAATTTTTATCTATTTTTTATAATTCATATCAGGAAGATTTAAATGCATACCACTCAATTCTTATGCATTTACTTATCTAACACTTGAACTTTAATTTTTACATATATGCCACCTACCTACGCATGAAATGTGTATTTTACTTTTTAAAAGTAAAAACAATGATATTTTAGACGTGATATGAAAGATTTGGNTAATTCATATCAGGAAGATTTAAATGCATACCACTCAATTCTTATGCATTTACTTATCTAACACTTGAACTTCAATTTTTACAAATATGCCACCTAATCTACGCATGAAATGTGTATTTTACTTTTTAAAAGTAAAAACAATGATATTTTAGACGTGATATGAAAGATTTGANTGTGTATTTTACTTTTTAAAAGTAAAAACAATGATATTTTAGACGTGATATGAAAGATTTGAGTTGTATAAAAGTAAAAACCAGGTTTGGGTATTAGATGTGTAAATACATAAGAATTGGGTGGTATGCATGTAAATGCTTTTTTATATTCTAATGTCGTGTTTGAAGTGTGTTCATGTCCTGTATTTTCAATAATAGAAGTGTTATATCTGTTTCCTTTCGTGACATGTTCATGTTCCCGTATTTTTATCCATGCATCATAGATTAATTCCAAATATGTGTAATCATGTTTGATTTTATGATTGAACATTGGTTATGATATGATATAAAAATTTCTCAAAATTAGTTTTGATTCATGACGGCAAAATCTACACTATGGAAGCTACACATTTATTGAGAGGTTTGATGGAAAAGTATATAGTAAGGAAGATCTATATATGATTTTTTGTTGATTTAGAAAGAACTTATGATAAGATGTTCTAAGAGAAGTATGTTGGAGAGTTCTAGAAATGAAAGGTGTTGATATTATTTATATTCAAGTCATTAAAGACAAATATGCTAAAGTTTTTACTTGTGTTCAAACATAAAGAGGATTGACCAAGTGTTTTCTTATTTCAGTTGGATTAAATCAGGGATCGGCTTTAAGCCCATATTTTTTGCTTTAGTTATTGATGTTCTTACTAGACATTTACAGGAGGATGTACTTTAGTGTATGCTTTTCATTGATGATCTCCTTCATGTGGATAAGACTAGACTAGAAAAACTTGAATTATGAAGTTCAATTTTAGAGTCTAAAAGTTTCGTTTGAGCATATCTAAAACTGAATACATTGAATGTAACTTTCATAGTAATAGATCTAGTGGTCAAGTCTTTAAAAAGAGTGAATGTTTTAGATAACTCTGATCTATTTTTCAAAGTGATGATGATATAGATAAGGATAGTAGAATTCAAGTTCGATGGTTGAAGTAGAGGAATGCATTGTGCCTATTGTGTGATAAAAATGGATCGCGTAGACTTAAAAAGGATAATTTTATAAAATGGTGGTGATACCTGCAATGCTTTATGGCATAGAATGTTGGTCTTTAAATTTAGTGTTGTTAAAATGAGAATGCTCTTGTGGTTGAGTGGCTTTACCCTTAAAGAAAAAATACTATATGATTATATTCATGAAAGGGTTGGAGTAGTTCCAGTGGCACAAGATTAGAGAGAGTCGCCTTAGATGGTTTTGTCATATTAAACGTCGACCATCTAATAACCCTAATAGGAGAGTAGATATTTTATTATTTACTTATATTAAGAAAGGTAAAGGTAGACCTAAAAAGACTTGGGCATGTTGTATAATAAAGGATCTATATGACACTCAATAGGACACAATGAAGAAAAAGCATTCATGTTGCCGACCCACTTAGTGGGATAAAAACTTGTTGCTACTGCTGTTGTTGTTATAGGTGTTGTTAGCTCTGTATTAGGCATCTTTTTTGTTTTTAGCACAGAATGTTCGTTGACATTATATTTGTGATCTTCATTATGTTCCAGCTGAAAATCCTTCCAAACCGAACAATGCGAAGGCCTCCATCTCTACATTAACAAACTCAAAGGCAGAAGATGATGATCTGTGGGGTTCAATCTCCGTACCTGTGCCGAGTTCTACATCAAAACCTCCTCTTAAGCCAACAGCTGATGAGGATCTTTGGGGTTCTATTGCTGCTCCGCCTCCTAAAACAAATTCCAGGCCTCTCAAGTCTACTGCAGCCAATGATGACGATCCTTGGGCAGCCATTGCCGCTCCTCCTCCGATCACAAAAGCAAAGCCTTTGTCTGTGGGTAGAGGTCGAGGCACGAAACAAACGAATGCTAAATTGGGCGCACAACGAATCGATAGAACATCGTCTTCAGGAATGTAAGCATCTATATGAGAACCTGCAAGTAAAAAAAGGTATTGATATTTTTTCTTTTTTTCTTTTTTTTCCTTCCAGGCCACATTTGTAATATTCTTTCTAAAAGTTTATATAAACCTACCACCCACCATGCTGTTTTGATCATTTTTAATTCCTGGCCAACTCATATGTTCTTTGATATTGTAAATTCATCACCTTAATCAGATCTGGTTACCATGTGATATTCTATTCTTCTTGATTTTGTTTCATAGGATGAAAAGTTTGCTTTTGTAATAATTTAGTTTGCCTTCAATTTGAGTTTGGAGAAGTAATTCAGCATATTTAAGGGGTCAGTGGAGTTAAAAGTTTTGTAAGTAGAATTCGATAAATTTAATTTGTTATAAAAGGTAGTTTCTGCTTTCAAGCAGCCAAAGGATCTCATAGCCTTGCAGTTAATTAGTTATGATGTAAATTTAAGAAGGTTGGATTGGTCTGCTGTACTTTTCTGCTTGACAAATTTTTTATGGGGCTAAGAAGTGTGATTTTGGAATATTTGAACTTGAGAAGGCAGCTTCTCTTATGAGTTATGAGCAATTTCAACAATGCAAAATTAGTAGGAAACAGGAAGTTAAATGTAATAAAAAAAAATTTAATAATTCAATATAATCTTAGAACATAACATAAAAGTGATTAATATTTTCATGATTTTCTCTCAAGAAATTGTATTCAGCTATAAAAAAATCATACCTAATGTCATTATGCAGCGGCTGTTAAGTGTGGAATTCAGGATTAGATCATGCATGAAATATGGTAAGAGGAAATAAATGTTCCTTAGTTTACTTTGGCATGGCACCAGGCCTTCAAGTTGTCATATGGCAGAGATACTTGAAAGATGTTTTCCTTCTTGACTCTTGACTTTTGCATTGCTTATTCATACCTTAAATGCCCATGAATAAAAAAAAAGGTATCTCTCATGCACATGGATAAATGAAGAAAAATGTATACTTGGAATGTGGGTGTCCAATATCAGCGGGTAACAAATAGCAAGAATTAAATGTCATAGGTTTATAATAAATGTTAGATGTCGAAATGATAGTGGGTAATTATTTTTTGTTGCTCGGCTTATAGAAGGTGAAGCAAGATAATCAGGAATAAGGCTGTCAAAAGGCTTGTTGTTCGTGAATAGCTAGTGTTCGGCTCGTTCGCTAAGTTAAAGAGCCGAACACGAACAAAAATTTGTTCGTTTGTGTTCTGCTCAATGATATATATATATTTGTGTGTGTGTGTGTGTGTGTGTGTTTGTGTTCTGCTCAATGATATATATATATATATATCTGTGTGTGTGTGTGTGTGTCAACTATTTAATTGATCATAGGGCTACAAAGATTTATGATCGATTAAAAGTATTAATTAAGAAAATAGAAAAAAAATATTAAATTTGATTCAGATGATATTTTAATATAAATAATAATTTTTAAATCTTGTACCAACCCTTAACTTCTTGTGATTATGTGATTAGGGTTGTCAAAATGACAATTTGTTCCTGAACAGTTCGTGTTCGGCTCGCTAAGCAAAGGAGCCGAACACGAACACACTTTTTGAGCTCGAAATATAAACGAGCTCGTGTTCGGCTCGTTTACACCCCTAATTAGGAAGATAATAAGAAGTCGGTGGGCATTATAAATTAGCGGTGATGGCAGATTTTGATAAATTGTGGTGAAAATTGTCATTGAATTTGATTCATGGTAGCATTAGGTGGTGGGAGGCAGAGCTTTAGATTTCTAGAAGTCTTGGAATTTTATTCTCCAACGTCTTCTCTGAATATATAAAAAAAGAGTTTGTTTATTAATTTTATTGAAGGAGATATTCTAGCCATTTATGACAAGAATTAGAACCTTCCATCAGATTGTTCAAAAAGGTGTGTGCTGATTAGAGAATTATTTTTAGACATTGCAATTCCTTATTTAATACAATTTTGTGATATAAGATTTGTCAAAATGTTCTCATTGATGTAATTTCTTACTATAAGCACATAAATTTTAGAGAAACTTTGACCCTTCAAATGAACTTTAAAAGTTGTAATTATACTTCTAAATGCTTGATTTCAGTTCTTTGTACTTGAATCTGAGCATTATTAATAGTATTAAGCTTGATGAAGCACGGCATGCACCACAATGATACCCTACATAAATCGACTCGAGAAGTAACGTAGTCAGTTATGATTTAGCTGATTGAATTTACTTCCAACAACCATTCTAGTATCCTACAAACAAAAATCAGATGGGTGATAAACTCAATCGCCTAAATACACTTAAAATAACATATTATTACAATTCACGCATTATTAATAAAATTAACGAGTTAAATTATGCAACAACAAGCCTTTATCCCACTAAGTGGGGTCGGCTATATGAATCATTTTTCTCAATTATGCCTATTGAATATCATATTTTCATTTAATTCTAATAATTGAGATTATTTTTTATACAATATGACAGGTTTGCCTCTATCCTTCTTAACGTTAGTAAAATCTAAAGCATCTATTCTCCTAACCTAATCATCAAATAGTTAACGTTTAACATGGTCAAAGCCACCAAACCATCTAAGACGACTTTCCCTCTGCCGCTTGAGCTATACTAACCCTTCCACGGATACATTTGTTTTGTATTTTGTCTCTAAGTGTCAAGCCACTCATCTACCTAAGTATTCTCATCTCAATAATACTTAACTTAGTTTTATGCTTCTCTTTTATGCAACAACAACCCTTTATGCCACCAAGTGGGGTCGGCTATGTGAATCATTTATCTCCATTATGTCCTATTGAATATCATATTTTCATTTAATTCTAATAATTGAGATTATTTTTTATACAATATATTAGGTTTGCCTCTATCCTTCTTAACTTAAGTAGAATCTAAAGCATCTACTCTCCTAACCTAATCATCAAATAGTTAACGTTTAACGTGGACAAAGCCGACAAACCATCTAAGACGACTTTCCATCTGCTGCTTGAGCTATACTAACCCTTTCATGGATACATTTGTTTTGTATTTTGTTTCTAAGTATCAAGCCACTCATCTACCTAAGTTTTCTCATCTCAGTAACACTTAACTTAGTTTTATGCTTCTCTTTTAAAAGCCAACATTATGCGCTAGAAAGCATTGTAGCTCTCACCACCATCTTCTAACGGTACTTTTCTATCACACAATAGGCCTAATGCATTACCTGGTTCAACCAACTTGAATTCTACTAATTGTATGATTAGATATATCACCATCACTTTGAATAATAGACCAGAGATATCTAAAATGTTTGCACCTTTTAATGATGTGATCATCCATAGTGAAAATTTTGTCACTAGATCCGTTACTACTAAAATTATATTCCCTATATTCAAATTTTAGATCTACTCAAATGAAGGCCTTTAAACTTTAATGCAGATCTCCATAGTTTAAGTTTTTTTCTAAACTCTTTCTCTGGTATTATCCACAAGAAGCATATCATCAACAAAAATCATGCACCAAGGTACATCCTCTTGTAAATGTACAGAAAGGCATCCATAATTAAAGCAAAAAGATATGGGCCTAAAGCCAACCCCAAATGTAATCCAATCAAAATAAGAAAAGACTAGATCAAGCTTTCTTCTATTCAATCACTAGTAACTACTCTAATATAAATATATTTAATGACTTGAATATAAGTCATATCAACAACATTCTTTTCTAGAACTCTCCAAGGAACTTCACTTCAAACCTTATCATAAGTTTTTTTTCTAAATCAATAAAAATAATATGTAGATCTTCCTTACTCTCTATGTACTTCTCCATCAAACCTCTCAATAATTGTATAGCTTCCATAATAGACTTACCCGACTTAAATTTAAACTAGTTATGAGAAATCGTTGTATCACATCTTAATCTATGTTCAATTTATCTCTCTCTCTCTCCCTCAATTTTAATGAATGCTAGATTATTTTAATTCTTCAATTGTTTGCACAATCTTGTACATCCCTTTATTCTTAAAAATGGGGACAAAAATACTCTTCCTCCTCGCTTCAAGCATCTTTTAGTTTTTAAAATAATATTAAACAGTATTGTTAGTAAGCTAAGAAACTCTCAAATCTCTTAAATATTTTCGCACTTTAATTGGGATATCATCAAGTCCTAGTGATTTTCCATCTTTGACTTTCCTAAAAGCCTATGGAACTAACTTTTTACTAATGTGACGGTAAAAATAAAAAGCCTCCTCACACTTTTTCTAAATATTTTCAAACTAAGGCATATCATAATTTCAGAAATTTCATTGAAAAATTTATCAAAATATCTCACTTGCCTATGTTGAATATCTTCTTCTAAGAAGAGCACTTTTTTACTTTCATCTTCAATACACCTTACTTGAATTAAATATTTACCTTTCTTTTCTCATTATTTGGTTAGTTTATACATATATTTTTTTCACCCTCTTTAGTATCTAATATATTATGATGATCACTAAAAGCAAAATTCTTAGTGTCATAAATTGTGCTAATAAACTTTATATTAGTCACCTTATATTTTTTCAAGATCTCTAAGCTTGTACATTTAAACTAATTTTTATAAAACAAATTTCTTATATTTTATCTTTTCTTACGCATTATTATTCCACCATCAATTATTTTTCTTTATATTTTTTTTTCCTTATGATTTTTCATGTACATCTTTTGTCACTTGTTTAATAATGCATGTTACTTTATCTCACATAGAATTAGCTTCTTCATGAACATCCCAAATCTTGAAGTTTGCTCTTATAAAAAATTTTATTTGTGTTATTTAGGTGCTCCCATCTAATTCTATGATAATGTTTCATTATATTTTTTTATATACAAATCCCTCTTGTTTAAATTTATAACTAATAATTGATATTGAGTACATAAAATTTTACCTGGAATGACCTTACAATATTTACATTCTTGATGATCTCTTTTTGTCATATGAAAATAATCAATTTGTATTTTTTTAGTTTCATTCTTATAAGTAACAATATGCTCATCTTTTTTTCTTAAATAAAGTATTAGTAATAACAAAATCATAAGCTAATGCGAAATCTAATATGATTCAATCTTCTTTAGTAATCACTATAAAATTGTAGCCACCGTGAATAATTCTAAAATCTTCTACCACTCTACCAACATTTTTTTAAATCTTCTCCAATAAAAATTACTTCTTCAAGGGGTATCATTCGTAGTAATTTTTATAGGTCATTCCAAAATTTTTCTTTTGAACCTGTATTTAAACCTACTTGAGAAGCATAAGTACTTATAACATTAAAAAATCTTTGTATCAATAATAAGATTTAAGGCTATATATCTATGTCTAATTCTATTAATTTTTTCAACATTATCTTTCAAACAATTGTCTAGAATTACACATACACTACTTCGAATGTGACTCTTACCTGAATAGTAAAGTTTATAACCTTAGTTATCAATCTCCTTAAACTTTTCTCCAATCCATTTAGTTTCTTGAATGCATATGATATTTATCTT
This sequence comes from Phalaenopsis hybrid cultivar, assembly GCA_002079205.1. Taxonomy (NCBI): domain Eukaryota; kingdom Viridiplantae; phylum Streptophyta; class Magnoliopsida; order Asparagales; family Orchidaceae; genus Phalaenopsis; species Phalaenopsis hybrid cultivar. The sequence continues at coordinate 19,889 of JXCR01130921.1, read as the reverse complement.
CTTATGAACCATAATATCTATTAATTCTCTTAATTTACCTGTGTGAGTACCTATGATCTACGATCTTATCCTGATATTAATTTTGTGGAATAACTTTTTTATCTGTATCCATCCATAATGTGAGAACCTTTGCTTATTTGACATTAAACTTGGGCACTGATGTAGCAGCCCTTACACTTGTTTCATTATACTCAAGTCATACATCATGCCACTTTCAAGGGATATCCTAGCATTTACACAATGATTTAAAGAATTCATATCATAATGTTCTGACAAAAATGTTATGTTGGTTGTCGATTATTAAACACAATCCTCATCTTTTTGCATTTGCGGCTTGGGACCCGACAATGGTAGTGCTAAATTTAACAAAATTGTTTTTTAAAAAATATTTCTTTTAAATATATCTACGAAGCATCTAAAACACACCATATGTCTTGATAAAACCATAAATTTAATATGATGGCATGTCTCAATCTATCATACAGTACCTATAAGTTAAAATATAATCATAAAGTTAAACGGATTTTACTCATTTTTTGGTTTCTTTAAATGTTGTAATAATAATTTAGTGATCTATAAGACTTGACAACATAAAGAAATCTAATAGTGACTCAAATAGTAAAAATAATAACCAACATGAGTGATAATCATGAATATTAAGAAATTGTGTATATGCATATTATTATATTAATAAAAATAAAACATCGATACAGAATTCTTAATGTTAAAATATTTGTACATGAAATATCAATTGAATTATAAAAATAATTTTTTCATTAGATTAATTCAATCAATAATCTATGTGCTTATTGATGTGTGAAAAGATTGTATGAAATTTTATATTTTTTGCACATCTTTTTGAATAAAATTACACTTTAAAGAAATGTATTTTTTTTTTCTTTTTGGTTTAGCAGATATTAGCATTGGAATGAGGTGGAAGGAACATGGAATGAAAATGAGAAGATTTGAAAAAAAAGCAAAATTTATAAAGACAAGGCCATGGTGCCACTATTACTACACCTAGGCACCAGTCCACCACAGCCAAAGTCGTGGCGTTAGAAGCAGATCGCCTAGGCGCCAGTCCAGTCAACCAAAGGCCAAGGCCATGGCACTAGGAGCTTGGCACCTAGGCTCTAGTCCATTGAAGGCAAGGTTATGACGCCAGATTAGAGTGGCGCCAATGCGTCGGACCCCAAAGAGCAACCCGAGAGGTTGGTGCTTAGGCGCCAACACTGTGCGTCATAGCCTCAATCCTAAAGTCCAATGTTATTGCACCAGATATCGCAGTGCCTAGGCGCCAGTACCAAATTCTGCACGGTTTTGAGCAGTTTCAGCCATTACTTTGAGGAAATTTTTTGGAGTTATGAAAGGCGCTTACAGGAGAAAATGGGGAGAGACGCTTAAGGAGAAGGAAGAATAACTTTGGAGCAACACTTTGATTCGACGGATTCTTGAGAGAGATTTTTTTCCGTTAATGTGAGAGATGTGAGAGTTCTTAGGCTTGTTCTAAGAAAGTCTAGGGTGTGAGTAGTATGATTTGTATTTACTATTGTGTAAGGAGTTACAAGAGAGGAGCAAAAGAATTGGGTAAAGCATTCTCAAGATGATTGAGGGTGATAGATAAGTTTCTTAATGCTTTTTGCTTGTAATACCCTTCTGTGTTGAATCTCTTTAATTCAAGGTTTGCTTGTTGTGTTTTATTCATGAATTCTGAGTAGAATCACTTTCTTTTCTTTATGGGGATGCAGTAAACATGTAGGATTGTTGGATTGAATGTGAAATAGTCTTCTATCTATATTTTTTATGGCTTCCTTTTGAAGTTAATTTAATTTTTTATATGATCAAATTGAATTGTTAAGACATGTTGTCAACCCAAAAGGAACTCAGAAGAGCTATGACATAAACTACTAGGAAATCACATTGAACTATAATGTATGAGTCAAAGTACATTATAGGGAGATGCATATGTTAGGAAGATGAATTTATTAGTGGATAACTTGGAGGATTCTAGGGTGACAGCCTAGACCAATTACTAAGTTAATCCTAACTTCTTTGCATACTCGGAAGAGGGTAAATAATATTTGTGCTCCTTTTTATCACATACTTTATTTTATTTTGTATTTCTTCCACATCTACATTATACTATAATCACCACAAGGAATAACACTCTTAGCACTTGGTAAAAAAAATTTTCATAGCATAGTTAGAATTTCTATAAATGTATTTTTGGATTATTACGGTATGATTGATAGCATAACCAAAGTAATTCAAAAGTCTAAACTAAGAACGAATTATGTAGACTAGAACATTGTTCTATTTAGGTTTACTTTGTTTCTCTTGGTTTCAACATCTCATACTCTTTTAGAGCCCTATACTACTGTAACGATACTTATACTTGTGTGAGAAACCAACGTGTGCATAAACATATTTCAAAAATTTAATTAATTTGCTAGATATTTAATCAAGATTTTTGGTGCTATTATCAGGACTAACACAATTGTGACACACACACACTGTCGGCGGAGCACTTACAGATTAATTTAATTATATTAAATTATTCATTTGCTTATTTACTTTTTTATTGTCTTGTGTTTCACTTTAGAAATTTTGGAATGTGTTATGTATGGTTGTATAAGTTTATTGAACATTTTGAGGTTGTGAGTCAGAAACTCACCATATAGTTTATAATCTCAACCTAAATGTTGCATCATCAAGTTCAATAGTGTCCCTATCGCTCTCAAAATATCATAATTAAACTTATTGAGTACTTTTTTACCTTTATTAAGGAACAATTTTCCCCATTTATATAGGTATTGTAATCATATAATTGCCTACATATCATTCCATTGCCTACATATAATTGCCTACATATCATATTTCTTATGCTCAACACATCCTCATCACGAAACATTTAAATGATTATGTGAATTATTTTTAATTATAATGGACAACTATATATAATGAGAAATTTATTGATATTAGATTCTTTCATTTACAAGTATTATTAAATAATAAAATCTTTGTATAATCATGATGCTTTTAATTGTAATCTCATTTCATAAAAATGTTTTGTGAGATTATTTACACTTGAATAATAAAGTGCAAACATGCATTCCATGATATGAAGACTTTCTATTACATTTTAACAATCAATCTAATTTACATATAAATATAGATGCAAAAAATTAAAGAAATATAACTTTCTATATTAGAATTGCATAATTCAACTAATTGGTAATTTATCTCTTTGAATTGAATGCTTCAAAACTTCTTTCATTTATAAAAAATCATAACATCCCTTCTCATGAAGCAATTGTAGACTATCATTTCAAATTAAAATTGATCAATCAAAGAAATTACAAAAATTCAACTTTTAAATCAAAATTTAGCTTTATTGCCTTGTTTTTCTTTCTTTCTTTCTTTCTTTCTTTCTTCTTCTTCTTCTTCTTTGTCTTGTTCTTCGTCATTTTCATCTTCTTCTTCTTCGTCTTCTTCATATTTTTCCTCTTCTTATTCTTCTTCTTCTACTTCTTCTTCATCTTCTTTGCCTTCCTCTTCTTCTTTTTCCTCTTTTTCGCCCTCATCTTCTTTGTCTTCCTCCTCTTCTTCTTCTCCGTAGTATTCATCTTCTCTCTGTTCATCATCATCATCTTCTTCTTCTTCTTCTTCCTCTCCCTATTCTCTTCTCTTCCTCTTCTGTTCTTCTTCTTCTTCTTCTTCTTCTTCATCATCTTCCTCTTCCTATTCTTCTTTTTCTTTTTCTTCTTCTTATTCTTCTTCCTCTTCCTCCTCATCTTTGTCTTTGAATTCTTCTTCATCATGTTCTTCATCTTCTTCTTATTCTTCTTCTTTTTCTTACTGTTCCTCTTCTTCTTCATCTTCTTCTTCTTCATCGTCATCTTCTTTGTCCTCCTCGTCTTTGTCCTCTTCCTCGTCTTCTTCTTCTTCTTCGTATTTTGCTTCCTCTTCTTCTTCATTTTCTTATTCTTCCTCCTTCTCTTCGTCCTCCTCGTCTTTGTCCTCTTCCCCTTCTTCTTCTTCTTCTTCTTCTTCTTCTTCTTCTTCTTCTTCTCCTCCAATTTCTCCCCCAGCCTGCACTCGCTCTTTCTATCATGACACAAATGAAGGGTTGTAGGATGAAAGTTTACAAAATGTGGAAATGAATATTAAATGTTTAATTAACCTTCATTCATACATATGCAAATATATGTAGTTATATAACATTATATCTAGTTTTTTAAAAAGAAAATCACTATCGTCCTTTATAGCATTTGTAGTTGCATGTTATTATTGATGAAAATTTTAATTTCCATTACTATTTTTTATTAAAAACAAAAAATTTATAAAATTCAATTAAAATAAAAAAATTATAAATTTCAATTAAAATCAAAACTATTTATATAACTCTCATCATTAAGAATTGACATATACTTATATATCTGAAAATAATCATTTTTAAAAAAAAATGTTAATTTTTTTTATAAATTGTTCAGGGCATTTTGTTCTTAAGCAAAAATTGGGTATTACTCAAGTTACACAAAATTCCAATGTAAGAAGCAATAGACCACTCTAAGGATCACAAGATTTGAAGATGGAGCTTACTGAAGGTATGATGAATGGAGACAAATTAAAATCTAGAGTTATCTTATGATTATAGAATGTTTGCTATTCAAATTTATGCACTTTTATTGATTTATAATATTTTATTGGACATATGTAATATTATAACAAATATAGAAATTAGAAAGTGCGTAGAAAGTGTGTAACATTCTAGAATAGTGAGTCACTCCCTCTTAAAGGTAGTTGTGGCGGTTACATTAAGCTCTAGGCACTCCTTTTTCTCTTTCTTGATATCTTCGCTCTCTTTCAAACTTATGTGTGTTTTTAGAATAGATTACAACTTTGCTAAGAATTGGAGTAAGAATACTCTTGAAGAAAGACTTGGTGGTTGGCCTCACTTTTGAAAAAGATTTAGTGATTATTGACCTCATTTTCATTCAACCCCATTTTTCTGGTTTGCACTTAAATTGAATTTCACTTGAGTTAAATCTTGAGCAAACCATAATTTAACAAAATTGAGATGTAATTAATAGAAAAAAAAACCAAAATAAACTTCAAATATAACCAAGTTTAATCAAACCCTAATGATAACCCTAAAATCAGTCTTAATCAATTAAAACTCTAAGATTATTATTTTATCTTTCAAGATCATTGTAGGACTTAAATATTAATTTTGAATATTGCATGAGACTTATTATCACATATAAAGACAATGCAAATTATTCTTGCTGTCATTTCAAATATTTTTTACGTAAAACTCTTTAATACAAATTTTCTTGCATTAATATCATCGTTACAAGCCCTAGAATTATTGTTTTGTTTCACATGACAATTCAATGATCTAAATTATATTACATAAATTATGTTATATTCACAATCATACATGAGGAGCATGCAAGCCAGTTTGGTGGTCACCGGACACCATTCTTATATAAAATTATGCACTTAGGGTTTTCATGCATAAAAATAACCCCACATTAAAATTTTTCAATGAGTAATTATTTTTAAAACAAACTTTGCTATTACATTCATATCATTGAAACCTTTTAAGTTAGTCTCTTCACGCTTAAATTACTCTGTTTGGGGGCTCATTGAGCCGATGATAACCAGAAGAGATCAGAAATAATAATTTCAATAATAAAAGGAAAATCTAGCCATTACTTCCTCAAAATGACCTCAAATCAACTTTGGACTTCCCGTAAAGTTATTTTAATTTAAAAAATACATAATTTGATCTAATAAAATCAATTAAAAAGTCAAACTCAAAATCCACAAGTTTCTCTCTTCTAAGATTTTGAGCCCACTTTAACTCGAAATATCTTCACATTGAGTTTGTTTTGATCGAAACCAATTACATCATTGGGCACCATGCATTTTTTTCTATCCAATGAGCCCAAGTCAAAATTTTGACCATAAACAACTTGTGACCGCCTTGCAACCAACTTTCAACCACACCCAGTCACTTCAAATGCCCATAACATGAGCTAGGAATATTCTTTTTTAAAATGTTTTGAATAATTAGATTCCTTGTTTTGTCCTTTTTTCCAATGATATATACTTTATTTTTTCCATAACACATGCAAAATATCTTTTAAATTTACCAAAATATCCATCCATTTTTGAAAATTTTCATTCATCTCATTTAAGGCACGTTTCGTGCAATGTTTACGTTGTGATGCTCCGATTGTTTAGATGGTGAGGTGATACCATTTTCAGGTGCAACCACACACTGAAGGCTCACACAAGTGCATGTTTCTTATCAGTAATATCAAATTTTAGAGTCTAAAATGTCAATCCCATAGGGAGCGAGAGAACTAGACTTAGGATAAGTTCTAGCTTGCTAATTTTATTCCTAGTCCGGAATTTAGTTTTTGTTAGTCCTACAAAGTAAACCTAAAGTATCAAAAGCAATTGTAAAGTGTAAATCCTACTTAACATGGTTTGAATTGATGAATATTAGGTTCTAAAATACCCTCCCTTATAATGATGTAAGTGGAATATAGGAAATGTAAAGTGCAAATTATAAAATAGGCTAGTGATAAATAGGAGCAACACTCTTCTTTACCCTCTCCCAAGTGCATAAATAAGATTGGTTAAAGTGACTTTTATTCCTTAAATCTTACAATTAACCTGTCAAAGCATATTTCTCTATCATTTGTATCTCCCTACACGACATATTAAACTATACCCTATAGTTCAATATGACTAACCTAATTGATTATACCATACCTCTCCCGAGTCATTATGGTTCACAACACATTTTACTATTTCACATGGCCAGAATGAAAAGAAAATAAAGATCTGAAGGTTAATCAACACATTAATAATTAAAAGTAATTTAAATGCACTTTCCAGTCCTATACATCCTACTTAATCATCACAAGCTATAGTAAAAAATCTACTCAAGAAGCATGAGAGACACCACATGGATTCATTGAAACAAGAAAAATCCACTATCCAAATGTTTACAAATGAAATACAACAATACAGATAAACAATACTTATACTCCTCTCCTTTTCAATGACCTGATGATTCTTAACCAAGGCTCCTCCTAAACATGGGTTGTTGTTCCTAAAGGCTCTCCTTGTCCTCTACACTAGAAGAAGAAGAAGGAATCTACAGCAAGTAACCCTCAAAATGACCAACTCTCATCAATCCCCCCACATTCATCCCACCCTTATACTTCCCTGATACATTACCATATAGACTCTATTACTTAGCATAAAAATTAATCCACAACCTCTTACACAACTCCCCATGACAGGCTTCCTAAACTAGCAAAATTGCTCCAAACATTTGTTATCACCTATGCACCAGTCTCTCTTTTTGTTGTAGATAACATGAGGGCCTAGGCGCCCATGGGTCCAGCGCCTAGGTGCCAGTAACGTAGTGCCTAGGTGCCAGTAACGTAGCGCCTAGGTGCCTGGTAGTTTGGGGCCTAGGCANATGATAGGCTTCTTGAATTATCAAAATTGCTCCAAACAGTTGTTGTCACCTAGACACCAGTCTCTCTTTGTGTTGTAGATAACATGAGGGCCTAGACGCCCATGGGTCCAACGCCTAGGTGTCAGTAATGTAGCACCTAGGCGCCTAGTGGTTTGGTGCCTAAGCACTAACCTCTCGTGTTCTCCAAGTGAAGGACTGGCTCCTAGGCGCCCTGGGGTCCGACGCCTAGGCGCTAGTTCTCAATATACTCCTTTGCTTCAAGTCCCCTCCACATTTCCTCCCTTCCGTTACATATTGTACTTGCAGTAAAAACATAAAAATACTTTTTCTTTAAAGTACAATCTCATCCATAAAAATGTGTAGATCATAAAAAAAATTTAACATACTTATCTGCACATCAAAATCCCTCAAACTTAAAAGTTACTTATCTGCAAGTAGCACTACAGCTTAAATACCAATTTAATTAAATTATAGGAGTGGGTTTCATAAAAAATAATCAACAATCATTCCTTAAGAGATTTATAGTAATGAAAGTACAACTCACTAGCAAATAAGTCCAGACTAAATGTATAAGAAATCTTGCATCCAACCAAGAAAATTTGAATTCATATTTACTTCAAAAAGAAATCAACAAATGTTAAATAAAATATATTAGATGGTAAATAGATAGAATTTAAACACTCCCTTTAAAACGTTTACTAATTCTTCCTAAATGTTAATAAACTTAGGAATGTAGTAGAGTTGAAAATTTAAAAAGAATCTAGTGAAACCAATTTTTGATAAGGCCTCTCCTCAAACTTTTCCTCATTATATATATATATATATATATATATATATATATATATATATATATATATATATATATATATATATATATATATATATATATATATATATATATATATATATATAT
>JXCR01130920.1:135194-148108 GCA_002079205.1 Phalaenopsis hybrid cultivar | reverse complement strand
TATATATATATATATATATAATTAGGTGAAGGAGTTTCTTATGACTCCCTACACGTTGAAGTGAAAAAAGACTAGTACAGACATTAGAAAGGGAGCTGGGGACTCCTCTTTTTGGTTCAATACAGGAACCCAGGACTACCCCCAAAAAGGCTAAATATCACCCCCAAAAAATGAAAAACTACAATGACTCAACAGAGAGAAAAAAGTGTGTAAGATTGCATCTGCCCCCACAATAATCATTTGTCTTTGTAAGCCATTCTGATGTGGGGGACATCTAGAGTATCTCCTTGCAGAAGATAAAGGAGAGCAGGTGGAGGGTTGACAACAACCTCAGTCTCATTAGGGTGTGATCCAAGTTGGGCAAACCAGTTTGCAGGCTAGTTTCCTTCCTTATAGATGAAAGTGAACTGGATTTGTATCTTGCTAGTGAGATCTCTGATTTTATTTAGCCAGTATGAGTAATGTCAGGAAGTCTCATCCTCCTGATTTAAGAGGGGAATAATTACAGCAGAGTCCACTTCCAACCAAATCCTATTCCAATTAGCCTTAGTTGCAAGGTTGATTGCCCAATACACAGCAATGAGTTCAGACTCAGTGGCATCATTGGCCAGAACTGGGGTATAAAAGTACAACAGGCACTCACCCAAATGATTTCTGTAGATACCTCCCACACCAGCTCCTTTTTTAGAAAAGCTTCCATCAGTGTTAATCTTCACAATAGGATGTTTTGGGGTTTTCCAGTAGACTGATGACTTGAATAGGTTCAGAATTAATAGGTGTACAGGAGTTAGAAATGTTAGGAAATCTTTTCCAGTTAATCATCTTATGCAGGTAAGTTAAACAATTTCTAGCGGTTTTCCCGACATTTGGATTTGCTTCTTCAAATTTGACCTTGTTTCTTTCCATCCAGATGAACCAAGCAACAGTAAAAGGAATAACAGCATACTTTTTTTTCTTCCAGTGCAACCAACAATTGACCAGCCTATCTCAAGTGAACTCTTTCTCATCAATTGTCAACTGATTCATGAATTGTTTTCAAACCAGTTGAGCAAAGTTGCATTCAAAGAATAAATGATTCAGAGTTTCCTCTTCCTTCTTACATAGCCAGTATTTAGAGGGACCCCTCAATCCCTTCAGCTTGAGAATGTCATCAGTAGGGATCATTTTATGAAATATTCTCCAACAGAAAAAGGACATAGAAGGGGATAGGAATTTATTCCATAAATAATCACCCGAGGGTGTTTGCTCCCAACAGAAAGTTTTGGAATATATGGCTTTGGTGAGGCTTTGGTGGGAAGTAGTCTGCCATAAAATTTTGTCTGTTGTACTTCTATTAAACTTTATTCTAGCCACTTTAATAATAGAGTGAGGTTGCAAAAGATTTGATAACTTAACCAGGGACCATTCATCACCATCTCAACAATCAGCCACTTTCAAATCACTATTGTAGATATCGCTAATGGGGGATAACCAGTCTTTGGGACACCAATTGTCAAGCCAAAACTCGATATCCCCATTGCCCAATTCCCAACTGTAATTGGTTTCAGCAACATGTCTAATTTTCAGCATTTTCACCCAAATTCTAGAATCACAAATTTTCCTTAGGACCAGTGTTTGGTGCTGATCTTTGCAATACTTACCCCACATGAATTTTGCCCACAGGGAGTTTTGGGTTCTAAACTTAATCCAGAGTTTACAGAAATTAATTTAAAAGAGTTGATCAAGATCCTTAAAGTCAATTCCCCCAGCAATTTGAGGTTTAGCTGCTTTTCTCCAAGAAGCCCAATGTATTTGTTGTCTTTGACCAGACCACAAAAATTTATTAAATATTCTTTCCAGCTGAGTTTGAGTGCTTTTCTTTATGATAGTCATTTGCAGTATATAAGATGGGAAGGTAGTGATTATGCTCTTTAACAAAGTAATTCTTCCCTATTAGACAAGAAGGTTTGTGTCCACCCATTGAGGAGGTTAGAAATTTTATTCAACACCTCATCAAATTGAGTTTGTTTGGTTCTGCCAGTGATAAGAAGCACCCCAAGGTACTTAATTGGGAGTTGAGTAGTTGTGAAGCCAGTATAATCAGATGCCCAATGTTTATGAGTGGAGGATACATGTTTATAGAAGACCATATGACACTTTTCTGGATTGAAGGACATTTTTGAATGAGCTTGGAATTTTTTGTAATATTTGAAAGACTTTTCTGATAGCATTTTTGTTGGCTCTGGAGAATACCATTATGTCATCAGCATACAGTAAATGGGTAATGGCAATGTTGGATCTATGATGGTATCTGTTGTGACTATGATTAGGAAGGCTTCATCAAGCATTCCGGATAAGTAATCAATGGCAAGTATAAAGATGGTGGGTGAAAGTGGATCCCCTTACTTTAAACCTCTAGCAGCAGTGAAAGAACCCCTCCCTTGCCCATTTATCAGGATGGAATGTTCATTGTTATGCAGCCACCTCCTAATCAGATGACAAAATTCACTGTTAAAGCCTCTGGCACTAAGAACATCCAAAATGAAATCCCAGCTTATGGTATCATAAGCTTTCCTTAAGTCCAAATTGTATACCATATTACCCCCTCTACAAGCTTTATTCAAATCCTGTAACAGTTCTTGAGCCAGAAAATGTTATCAATGATGGACCTACCTTTCACAAAGGTTATTTGAATGGGTTTAATTATAAAGTCCAGTTGAGGTTGTAGCCTATTCACAATGATTTTTCTGATGGTTTTACTATTGACAGTGGTCAAGCAGATAGGTCTGAAGTGATTCCAATTCTGCTGTATTTTAGATTTAGGGATCAATATATTGGTGGAAGAACAAAAGTACTTTGGAAGATTGTTGCCTTGGAAGAAGCTTGTAACAGTAGCAATAACATCAGCCTTAATAATTTCCCAGGACTTCTTATAGAATTTAGCAGTAAAGCCATCAGGGCCAGCAGATTTATTGTTATGTATGGAGCTGAATGCATGAGGTTAAAGAAAATGCACTCTACTACTTGAGTCGTTGCCTAATACCGACGGAGATAAGGTATCCACCTATTGAGAAGCATTGCCTGGCATTGATTTTCGCCGCTCAAAAGCTTAGACATTACATGCTTTCTCATAAGATTACCCTAATTTCGAAAGTTAATCCATTGTAATATATAATGACCTGACCAACACTTTTCGGATGTTTAGCAAGATGGCTAATGATCTTATTGCAATTTGATATAACTTTTCTTCCCCTCCGTGCAATCAAGGGACAGATACTAGCAGACTTTCTCGCTGCACACCCAGTGTCAGCTCGGTCTTCTCTCAAGGACGAGTTACCAGAGGAGCAAATACTACAAATTGAATTTTCCAGTGTGCAACACTGGAAAATGTACTTCGATGGCACTTCGTCAGCCAGAAAAGACAAAGGATCAGGCACCATTATACCAGGCAAAGCATGGATCAGTTTGATCTTTATCACAACAGATAAGGGTATGTTGAGGTTCTCATACCACCTGACAGAACTTTGCACCAACAATGAAGCAGAATATGAAGCTTTAATCATTGGGTTGTAAGTGGCAATCTCAATGGATATAATGAACATTTCCATTTATGACGACTCTTAACTCGTCATCCAGCAAGTCGCCGAACAATATAGAATTATGAAATCAAGATTAGCAGAATACCATCAGCACACGATAAAACTCCTAGAATAGATTCTTGATGTGACTTTCTATCAAATTCCTAGGGGAGATAATGCCCATGTCGATGCTCTAGCAAAACTTGTTAAGGAAATGGCTTGTCCCCCGAGGATTCCATTGAAATCACAGTTCAATAAAGACGAGTCTTGTCTTAGATCGACCAAGAATCTCTACACAAGCTTGGAAAAGAAAAAGCAATAAATACAGTTGCAGACATCAATGAAGATTGGCGCAAGCCATTAATAGAATATTTGCATAATGGAAAGCTGCCAAAAAGTAAGTCTGAAGCACACCACATCACAAGAAGGGCTATGTTTTACACCCTGATGAGAAATGTTCTATACAGAAGATCAGCCGACCAGATGTGGCTACGGTGTTTGAGCAGAGTCAAAGCACAAAATATTGTCAAAGAGGTACATTCTGGATTATGTGGCACTCACAAGTCAAGGCCAAAAATGAAAATGAAGATCAAAAGACTCGGGTATTATTGACCAGCAATGATGTCTGACTGCATGGATACAACTAGAAAATGTCACCAATGTCAAGTACATGAGGTGGTCTTACACCAGCCTCCGAATGTGCTACACCAACTTGTTGCCTCGTGGCCATTCGAGTGTTGGGGCATGGATGTAATAGGTCCGATAGACCCTCCATCTTCCAAAGGACACAAGTTTATACTTGCAGCTACAGATTATTTCTCCAAATGGGCAGAGGCAGTACCGTTACGTGAGGTTACGACACAACACGTCATTCATATTTTCAAGAGCCAAATAGTTTATCATTTCGGAGTACCGCGAAGAATAATTTCTGACAATGGGACAGCTTTTAGAAGCACAAAGATCAGCAATTTTGTCAAAAGACATGGGATAGATTGGAGATACTCTACAATTTACTATCCTAGAGCAAATGGTCTGACTAAAGCCTTCAACAAAACATTTGTACAGATTTTAAAAAAAACACTAGATGAAAAAAAAGGGATTGACACAACAAACTATTAGAAGCCTTGTGGGCCTACCGAACGACTTTCAGGACTCCCACTCAGTGTACACCTTATATGCTCGTGTACGGGTCCGAGGTCGTGCTACCGCTAGAAATCCAGACACCGTCTCTTAGAGTTTTTGTTTCCAACCAACTCACAACAGGAGAAAGTGCAAAACTCAGACTTTAAGAATAGGAAAGTCTTGAGTGAACATGACTAGAAGCACAACAACATTTGGAGCTTTACAAGGAAAATATAGTACAAGCCTACGACAAATTGGTCCGACTGACATTCAAAGTTGGTGACCTCGTACTTGTGCTCAAAAGACCTATTCTTGCACGCCGCAAAAAAGGTGGAAAATTCAAGCTAACTTGGGAGGAACCATTTATCATTGAAAATGTCTACACAAGAGGAGCCTACCAGTTAGTGGACTTTGAGGGTGAAAGACCCATGTTACCAATAAATGGACGATATCTAAAAAATCTATTACGCAACCTGATGCTGCTTGCCTTCGCTTGCTTTGAAACTATAAAACTTTGATTTTTTTGGGGTTATTTATGGGGCTAAATGTCTATGACTGGGTCCAAATTTTGTAATTAACCTCAATATAATGAAAATTTTGAGAAAATTTTTTTTTTAACTTCAAATTTTCTCCTTTCCTCTTTTAAGTGTAATGTTCCACAGAAATTTAACAAAATCCATACATAAAAAAAATTCATTTCAAAATTTACCTCAATAAATACTTTGTTTTGTTCTTGTTCATGCCAAGTTTCAGCCCACTAATGTTTTTCCTGTCGTCTGTAGAAAAATGTTAGGACAAGGGATGATCTTTTCTTTCAAGAATGGCTGAAGCCGCTCACTAAATGAGGAGATGGCGCCGCAGGGCGGTACCATAGACTTCAACATGGATTTTAACCAGGTCGACATGGACTTTGAAGGCCCTCTGATGAATGTAGTCAACTGCCGGGAGAAAGAGGGATTGCCTTCGCTGTTAAGGGTGACCGCCAAAGATAATGCATCACACAAAGGCAAGAACGTGATAATAGAGATAGATCGAATGGAAGGTCCCAGCCGTCTGCCCTCCATGGTAGCTACACCAGCTGGAGGAACAATAACGAACGACTGTCAGATGCTTCGCTTCGTATGATGCAACACAGAAATGTCAGCCACAAGAAACAGAGGGCTTTTCTATGAGAAGAACATAGACGTCAGAGAGAAACAAACAACTAACTCACCCCTATTCCTGAGGGACATATTTATGATCCAGACATGAATGGAACTTCTGTCAGCCTACCCACCACAGATTAAGAACCAGGTTCATAATAGAGCCAGAGGCACCTTCAGCTTCAGATGTTTTATGCAAGGGTTGCCTGACGTGCAACGCTGAGATACCTGTAGAGACATCAACCACAGGGGCTTTTTTAAAATGCTTAGATTGCAATGTTCTACATTTACAATGCTTTAGTACATTGGAAGAGTATACCTCCAGCATTGATGGGTCTCAGGCTTCAGATTTTATGATAGATGAGCCATACGTCCCAGTGGGGATAGACCAGTATATAATATGGAGCCCAGGGTCGTACATCTCGCTAGATGTCGAGTCTTGTATTCCAAATCAGCCAGTGCCAGTTTGGGTTCCTGCCAATATTTAGAGGGAGGAACGCCCGCAACAGCTACCGACACCTAGTACGACGGAGTACTACAAAATAAGCAAAATGAATAAAAGGGAATTTGAATTCTATGACGAAGTCCAAGGAAGATTCGTCAAAATATGGAAGGCCTGGAGCTGTATACCAGGGTTTTCTCCAAGTGTGACGAAAGAAGCACTGCATCTTCGATTTGAGAGATAGAGGACGAGCAGGTCTTCTCATGGAAAGAAAGTACTCTGAGCTGAAGAAATGGATGAGAGGAAAAGGAAGAATCACCATTCAGTGCGGGTTTTGTTATAATTTTACAAATGACAGACAGGGAAATCAACAAGGGATCCTTAGACATGACCAAGTAAATCCACTACCTCCTATAATAAAGAGGATGATCAAAAGAATGGTCAGATGGAGCATACTACCAGCTACCTACATCCCAAACAGCTGCATCATAAACATATATGACGAGGGAGACTGCATACCTCCTCACATTGATCATCTCAATTTTGTATGACCCTTCTGCACGGTCTCATTTCTAAGCAAGAGCAATATATTATTTGGGAAAGAGATTGACATTGTCGACCCTGACGAGTTCAGAGGAACTGTAGAGATTCTGCTGCTAGTTGGTTTAGTTTTGGTTCTGAAAGGAAATGGAGCAGATGTGGCCAAATAATACATTCCAGGGGCATGACACTGTAGGGTGTTCATGACCTTCCGTTGGATGAACGATAGCAAAATACCATATAGATTTAAGCCAGACCCGAAACTAGAAGAGCTACTGTCGTACGAGCTATGAGAGGGCTGTACCTCTAAGTACATGTGAAGGGAACTCTTATCCTGGAGCATGGCTTAGAAGGTCTGCTCTATCAAGAGCTCATTGTACGTGATACAGATGGTCAGAGGGTTCACTTTTTTTTATATAGCAACATGATATGTAACTTATAAATTCAGCCTACAATGTATTCATGGCATGAGATGTTCTTAATGTACTTTGACTTAGACTATATATTGTATCTTCTTATGTGTTAGCCGATGTTTGATCTGTGACATGTTTATTGGATCAGATTAATGGAAATTTCTCTCAGAAATGTTCCATTTTATCAGTTGCCTTTTTATGCGATGGATAGAAGCCACAAACCATGCGTTGGTTCAGAATTTCAATGAACGAAGAATGAAAAAACAAACCTTTAATAATAAATAAATTTAAGTAAAAATAATCACAAATGAATAAACAACAAAAAAAATTTCTTTTGAAAATCAACAAATTAAAATTAAAATTTTATGACATATTTCAAAAAATTAAATGTGATAAAAAACAACAAGAAAAGAAAATGAATATGTTGAGAGAATTCTCTCGGCTTCAGAGTTTCTTACTATTTGTGCATGCAGCACAACCATCTTTATCTACATTAACTCTCTTCACATCTTCGCAAAATTCCGCATTTTGCACAAAACCCAACAAAACTCCACAAACCTTCTTCCACAAAATCAACATTTTCACATGACACATTTCTGCAAATTCACCATCACAAACTCTCTACACAGTTTTCATATGAATTTCGGAGTCAGTACCTAAATTTTGACTCGCCATCTTCGAGATTGGTATAAGACCCACTTTAATGTAGAATGGCATCGTATTCTTAATTTCAAGGTTGGTCCCTAACTTTCAACTCTCTTTTCAAAAATGATAACCAAAATTCAATTCTCATTTCCGAATCAGTACCTAAATTCTGATTCCTACACATATTTTCATATTCTATTTACATATTCCCCACGAATTTCCATGTGCGAATCTGCATATTTTCTTGTTACCTCTTGAGTTGGATGTGAGTCCTAGTGCTTTCCTTCTCAATGTAGCACATATATTTTCTTGTTACCTCTTAAGTTGGATGTGAGTCCTAGTGCTTTCCTTCTCAATGTAACACATATATTTTCTTGTCACCTCTTGGGTTGGATGTGAGTCCTAGTGCTTTCCTTCCTAACATGAGGCACATATTTTCTTGTTACCTCTTGAGTTGGATGTGAGTTCTAGTGATTTCCTTCTCAATGTAGCACATATATTCTCTTGTCACCTCTTGGGTTGGATGTGAGTCCTAGTTCTTTCCTTCCTAACATCATGCACATATTTTCTTATTACTTCTTGAGTTGGATGTGACTCTTAGTGCTTTCCTTCTCAATATAGCAAATATATTCTCTTGTCACATCTTGGGTTGAACGTGAGTCCTAGTGCATTCCTTCCTAACGTGACACACATATTTTCTTGTTACCTCTTGAGTTGGACGTGAGTCCTAGTGCTTTCCATGTCAATGTAGCACGTATAATCTCTTGTCACCTCTTGGGTTAGATGTGAGTCCTAGTGCTTTCCTTCCTAACGTGACGCACATACTTTCTTGTTACCTCTTAAGTTAGATGTGAGTCCTAGTGCTTTACTTCACAATGTAGCACATATATTCTTTTGTCACCTTTTGTGTTGGATGTGAGTCTTAGTGCTTTCCTTCCTAAGGTGACATATATATTCTACCTGTCAGATGTCAGTCGAATATAACTCCCCAGCGGTAACTCAAACTGGTACCGCCCTTTCTTTTTGGAGTCATATCCTTAATAGTTGTTGTCTTCTACACTTGTTACCCTTTTGAGCCGGATGTGAGCCTCTATGTTTTTTTATCTCAATTTTGTCCTCCCACACTATCTTATTCTAATCTTTTGAAATCAGTTTTAAGATCACCTTAAATAGATTATGGCATCTGATTCTTATTTTGGGATTGAGACCCAAATATCAATTCCCACCTCGGGGTCAGTACTTATATACTGACTCCCATCCTTTATAAATACCTAAAATTTCATAACTCAAAATTAACTCTCCGATCCCCAGCGAGAGTCCTTACTCCTTGATTTCAGTAAGACGATCACCTGCTAATTCCCTAGCAGAAACAACTCACACACACAACTCTACACATACGTCCGAGTCTATTGACTTGGAGTTTGTATTTGTTTTTGTTGATCTCATCGGTCAACGCCAATAGGTGGGGTGTGCTTGCCCAGCACACCCCACCTATTGGGAGTCAATTTGTTGCGCTCGCTTTTGGTTGAGGTTTACTTTTTCCTCTTTAGTAGCCTAAGGCCATAGGACTTTCCTATTGACTATTCTTAGAAAACTAGAAAAGGCACCCTCACCATTAGAAATCCCGACTTTCCTATTGACTATTCTTAGAAAACTAGACAAGGAACCCTCACCATTAGAAATTCTACCATTGACTATTCTTAGAAAACTAGACAAGGAACCCTCACCATTAGAAATTTCAAACTCTTCTCCACTCAACTTGAAGTTCCACATATTGCTCCTAACCTCAAGCACTTAGTAGGTGGGGTCATTTTTGGGAAACTCAAGATGAGTCACCCTTAGGACTGCTGCACCTTAGGGTTGACTCTGGGTGTTGGTCTAGGGCTTAAGGTACATACTTGCACTCACAATCACTAACTATCATAAACTTAAATTTCTTGGCTTTGGTCCCATGATACTTTTAGGAGACTCATGTAGGCGGTCCCCTAAACCCATTAGCCCTAGGCTAGGGTTTGGCTAAGATCACTACATAGAGGACGCAAAATGGGGTTTCTATTGGTCCATGGCTTATTGATGGTGGTTGGCACTCTAACTCTACCAAGATACCCAACGTATCCTTTTAACCCTAAATTCCCCCAAATTACCTAAATACCTTTGGGACTCCAAATTTGGCCAATATTCCCAAATCTACCCAAAATACCCTATTAGTTCATAAATCATTTTCAAAACAACCTGAAAACACCCAAACTACACAAAATCACCAAAATTGGCCAAATTACCAAAATACCCCTCCTTACCCCAAAATTCCAAAAATTCCAAAACATCCCAAAACCACCCAAATATTCCCAATTTCATTTTTCTCAACTATCACATGAACCAATTTGGCCAATTTGGTCATCTTTGATCAAAACCCCCAAATTTCCCCTTAAAGGCCCATATTTTCCCCAAATCACTTCAAATGTTTAATAAATTGGTCTCAATTTACCCCAATTTCAATTCTAAACTCAAATCCACTCTTGATGTGACCAATCTAGATAAAATCTAAGCTCAATTAGTCTATCATTTTAACCTAATTTTGATTAGATCAAAACCCCAATTTTGGCCCCATGACTTAGTTCCACCAAATTGAACCCATGGCCTACCCCATTTGCCACAATTTATGTTTAAAAACCTTCATATCATCCCTATACATCAAACTTGACTTTAAATTGGCTATGGTGAGTCCTCAATTTCATTTGATTTCAACCTAATTCCAAAAAGCCCTGAATTTGCTCCAAATTGGCCATGTCTCAAAATCTCACCAAATTGATGGCCTTAGACCCAAAATTTCCACTCCATCTCTTCATGAAAAATCTTCACATCATCACCCTTGATCATTTAAACCATTCAATTTGGACATATCTTAAGGCTAGCTTAACCTAGACCAATGTCTAGCCCAACATGCCCAAATTGACCAAATTTCAAAAATCACTTCAACTCCTCCAACTAAAAATAGCGCCGACAAAAACATGGCCAAAATTTAAGACCTTTAAAATAGTACAAGCCCAATTAGGATTAAAATTTGGCTAACTGTTCCGACAACACTGGCTTGCCCCCTTTAAGGGTCTTCATTCACATAATCTTTAAAATTAAATTACAAATAATAATTACCCTACTCTTAGGGATAGTTAGGAAATCAATGTTCATTGAGCATTAGGGTATTCATAGAGTGAATTATTAAGCAACATAATAAGTTTAAATGAACTCGAGGCTTTTCACCAGGTGATAAGAGGGAAGCATGGACCTGCTTCTTCATCCTAACCTGTTGGATACCTTAGAGGTCTACTAAACTTAATATGCTTTACTTAACAAAATCATCCTTAATTAAAACTCCTAAGGACCCACCAAGATATGACATAGGGTTAGGAAAACTACCAAAACATTACTTTTCTGCCTCTACATGAACTGCCGTCACATGCATTTTAAGTTTCAGTTGGCGTAACGAGAAGACTTGCCATGTATGATTTTTATATTTTACAGTGCTATCTTTCTTGTAATTTTTATACCTATAAAACTTGCATGCTAAACAACAATGTCACCCTGCATGAAAACTAAAGTTATCAAGATAGCCACAAAATCAAAACCAAAACCAAAGTTAAAATCAACCAAGATAAAATTCATCGCCACAACATTCAAAATATAAAATAACTCAAAATTTAGTCACACACATCACACAAAACAAAAACTGCAACTAAATTTAGACGTCTCTATCGGATGATTTGAACCCCTTAGAGGAAGTAACCTACGGTTGCTAACGAGGCTTCCTACGGTCTAAATGAAATTATGGAACTCATTAAGTTAAGTTTAATAAATTCATTTGAACTAAGTGAATCCAATAGAAAATAGTGGTGCAAGAATGAGGGAACCGTGGGACCCTAGTCGGTGTCATTCGAATCAACTTTAACATCCCCCCATAAAAATTTAAAGAACTTCAACCATAGGGCCACCTGATTTGACATCATAACTTGACAGCCTAAAAAAACTTAAACTTGCAATGACGAGGAGCTTGGAGCTAGCATGGTGGGTAGCATGACCATCTTTAACAGTAAAATTTGTCTACATTAGCTAAACCAATATCTTTCCTTCTTTAGAATTAAACAACAAAGTCATATGACTTCAAGGTTGTATGCTTATGCAACATAAATCCTCATCTCATCTTTAGGCATTAGTATAGCTCGTTGTACAATATAAACTATAACTCATTTTAGGATTCTGAGGTTGTCATTTGTTGCAACCTAAATCCTCACATCTTCCAGGCTATTTGTGTGATTCTTTCACATAAATGTAAGCCCTAAATTAATAAAATTGGCAGGATAAAACACTTAAATTTTTCTCCTCAAAACTGAAGTTAAACAATAGGATTGATTGGGAAGGCACCAAGGTTATCCTCCAGATCTATGACATCTTCTTGTCCTTCCTCCTTTGGATTTCATAACAAATATCCCAAATTTGAACCATTCTCCTTTCACACCACTTTGTCTGATTTTATTGAAGTCCTTTCCTTTGAATTCCTTGAAGATAATATTTCTTAATTTTTATTGAGAGTTTTCTGAGATGACTTCGGTCATTTAAAATGTAATTAACTATAGGGGCTTGCCCTTATAGGAAGTTTTTCTCTAACCCAGCTTAATATAAACCCTATTTAATTCTTCATATTAAATAGGGGAAATTGTTGGCAAGTAAAACGGTTTCACCGACCAAACGGACGTCAAACCTTTCTTAGTTTATTTGATCGAGCCTCATCCTCAAGTTTTGTGTTTATCCTTCGAGACAGATATAGAGTTTGAGGTATAGCGCTCTTTCATTTAAACTATGAAAAATATGAGGTCAGTTTTATTTCATACTTTTCTAAACTTAAACATCCTTTCAAAGCAGGCAACGGGATTTTGATGACGGTGGCTGACAGCTTCTTACGGGCAACTCCCCCAACCAAAATAGTGTCGACACACACACACACACACACACACACACACACACACACACACACACACACACACAGATATATATATATATA